>JAJPUD010004211.1:43709-71002 GCA_023553655.1 Myrmecobius fasciatus
GCGTCCTCCTCTGAACTTCTCTCAAACCAACAATAAAATAAGCCTCTGAACTGATCTTCAAGTCAATGAATCCAGAAATATTTGGATACTGCTCTCTGGAGAACTTCATATTGGGGTTGTCTAACTCAGACAGAGGGATAAACAAGCGGACTCGGGTATAGGCAGGAAGTGAGGGTGGGACTCAGCTCAGTGTGGCAGAAACTCCAAACTCCAAACTCCAAACACCTGGAGTTTATCTGAGGCACTTGGGACACTCTGCCCTGATTGGGGACAGGTGTTCTGGCAGATTTGCCTTTTTTAAGGAGTAATTCAGACTTACTCCTAGCCCACACCACCCAGCACCTTAAGTTAATTCACTGAATTGCCCCAGGGCAAAGTCCTTCAGCCGCCGTTTTTTCGAGCCTTAAAGAGACATCCACACTGTCTAAAAAAAATGAAGAAGCAAAAGAGAGCTCTCACCATAGACAGCTTTTATCAAGAGAAAGAAGGGCTGACCCCAGATCCTGAGGTTCCTTTAGACAAAACTCCAGAGGAAATTATTAAGGACCACCGCTGGTCCCCTTTTCAAAAGGCCTTTCTGGAAGATTGCATAAAGAACCTCAAAAGAGAGCTGGAGGATAAATGGGAAAATAAATTGAAATCAGTGCAAGAAGGATACAATATCTTGCAAGAAGGATATGATGCCCTGCAAAAGAGATAGGAAAAAGACACCAATTTATTGAAAAATAAAATTAGTGAAGTTTAAAAGGAGTGCAATGAACAAAAAAATTCTATTGGCCAGTTACAAAAGGAGCTTAAAAAGGTAACTGAAGAAAACAACATTTTAAAAATAAGAATTGAACAAATGCAAGCCAATGACTCAATAAGACTTCAAGAATCAGGTAAACAAAAACAAAAAAAAAAGAAAAATTAGAAGAAAATATGAAATATCTCGTAGGAAAAACAACTGACTTGGAAAACAGATCTAGGAGAGACAATCTAAGGATTATTGGACTTCCTGAAAGCCATGAGGAAAAATAGAATCTAAACACTATCTTCCAGGAAATCCTGAAAGAAAACTGCCCTGAGATTGTAGAATCAAAAGGCAAAATCACCATTGAAAGAATTCACCGATCACCTCCTGAAAGAGACCCCAAAATTAAAACCCCAAGGAATATCGTGGCTAAGTTTCAGGACTATCACACCAAGGAAAAGATTCTGCTAGCAGCTAGAAAGAAACAATTCAAATACCGAGGATCAATAATTAGAATCACACACGATCTGTCGGCCTCCACATTGAAGGATCAAAGGGCCTGGAACCAGATATTCCAAAAGGCAAAGAAAATTGGATTACAGCCAAGAATAACCTATCCAGCTAGAATGAGCATTCTCCTCCAGGGAAGAAGATGGTCATTCAATGATATAGGTGAATTTCACCTATTTCTAATGAAAAGACCAGATCTGAACAAAAAAATGTGACCTCCAAACACAGAACTCAAGAGAAGCATAAAAACGTAAAAAGGAAAGGACTGTTGAGAACTTTATTCCTACTATGGGGATACTTAAAGTTTGGGGGTATAATGAACTAGGTATTACTTTTATAATATGAAAAAGAAAACTAGAAGGGGAAAGGTTGTCATACTGGGGGAAAAGAGGGAAAAGTGGTAAAATAAGATCTAAAAAAAGGAGGTAAAAACAAGGTAAAATCTCTTGAAGAGGCAAAGAAAACCTAATATAATTGAGACAAAGAGGGGAGGGAGATGAGCATTGTGTAAATCTTACTCTCATCAGGTTGGGCTCTAAAAGTGTATATCAGACACTTGATTTCACATAGAAACTTGTGCGTTGTTAGAGGGAAGTGGGAGGGAAAGGAGGAAAAGAAAGGGATAAACTAATAGAAGGGAAAATAGAAGAATCAGGGGAAAGGAGTAAAAAAAGGGGGAGGGGATCCAAAGGGTGCTGGATTGTTTGGGGGAGGGGGTCATCAAAAGCAAAGTACTGAGGAGGGGGGAAGGGAGAAAGGGGAAAGGAAAGGGAAAAACATAACTTGGGTAAATAAGATGGCAGGAAATAAAGAATTAGTTATTCTAACTGCGAATGTGAATGGGATGAACTCTCCCATAAAGTGGAAGCAGATAGCAGACTGGATTAAAAACCACAATCCCACAATATGTTGTCTACAAGAAACACATCTAAAACATAGTGACACATATAGGATGAAGGTAAAAAGCTGGAGTAGAACCTATTATGCTTCAGGTGAACAAAAAAAAGCAGGGGTAGCAATCCTTATCTCATATCAAGTAAAAGCCAAGATAGATCTAATCAAAAGAGATAAGGAAGGAAACTATATTGTATTAAAGGGTACCATAGATAATGTAGCAATATCAATACTAAATATATATGCACCAAGTGCAATAGCACACAAATTCCTAGGGGAGAAATTAAGAGAGATGCAAGAAGAAATAGAAAGCTAAAATATACTAGTGGGGGATCTCAACCTTGCTCTCTCAGAATTAGATAAATCAAACTACAAAATAAACAAGAAAGAAACTAGGGAGATAAACCAATTGTTAGAAAAGTTAGGTATGATAAATCTATGGAGAAAATTGAATGGAGACAGTAGGAAGTTTACTTTTTTCTCAGCGGTCCATGGAACTTATACAAAAATTGACCATGTGTTAGGGCATAAAAACCTCAAAATCAAATGCAGAAAGGCAGAAATAGTAAATGCATCTTTTCCAGATCATGATGCAATAAAAATCACATGCAATATAAGGCCAGGAGAAAATAGACCAAAAGCTAACTGGAAATTAAATAATCTCATCCTGAAAATGAATGGGTGAAAGAGCAAATCATAGACACAATCAATAATTTCATCCAGGAGAATGACAATAATGAGACAACATACCAAAAATTTGTGGAATACAACTAAAGCACTTATAAGGGGCAATTTTATATCTCTAGATGCTTACTTGCATAAAAGAGAAAGAAAAGATCAATGAATTGGATTTATTATTTAAAAAAACTAGAAAAAGAAAAAATTAAAAACCCTCAGTTAAATACCAAATTGGAAATTCTAAAAATAAAAGGGGAAATTAATAAAATTGAAAATAAGAACACTATTGAATTAATAAATAAACCTAAGAGTTAGTTCTACAAAAAAACAACAAAATATATGAGCCTTTAGTTAATTTGATAAGAAAAAGGAAAGAGGAAAATCAAATTGTTAGGCTCAAGAATGATAAGGGAGAACTTTCCTCCAATGAAGAGGAAATTAGAGCAATAATTAGGAGTTACTTTGCCCAACTTTATGCCAGTAAGTTTGATAATCTAAATGAAATGGAGGAATATCTACAAAAATATAGATTGCCCAGGTTAACAGAAGAGGATATAAATTATTTAAATAGCCCCATATTAGAAAAAGAAATAGAACAAGTTATTAACCAACTCCCTAAGAAAAAATCTCCAGGGCCAGATGGATTTACATGTGAATTCTACCAAACATTCAAAGAACAATTAATTCCAATACTATACAAACTATTTGAGAAAATAGGGACAGAAGGTATACTGCCAAGTTCCTTCTATGACCCTGATATGGTGCTGATAGCTAAACCAGGTAGGGTGAAAACAGAGAAGGAAAAGTATAGATCAATTTCCCTAATGAACATTGATGCAAAATTTTTAAATAAGATATTAGCAATGAGATTACAGAAAGTCATCCCCAGGATTGTACACTATGACCAAGTAGGATTTATACCAGGGAACTAAGACTGGTTCAATATTAGGAAAACTGTCAGCATAATTAATTATATTAATAAACAAACTAACAAAAACCATATGATTATCTCAATAGATGCAGAAAAAGCATTTGATAAAAATCCAACACCCTTTCCGATTAAAAACACTAGACAGTATAGGAATAAATGGGCTTTTCCTTCAAATGATCAGTAGCATCTATTTAAAACCATCAGCAACATCATATGTAATGGAGACAAACTAAAACCATTCCCAATAAGATCAGGAGTGAAACAAGGCTGCCCACTGTCACCACTGCTATTTAATATTGTATTAGAAATGTTAGCTTTAGCAATAAGAGAAGAAAAAGAGATAAAAGGAATTAGAGTAGGTAATGAAGAAACCAAATTATCACTCTTTGCAGATGACATGATGGTATACTTAGAGAACCCTGGAGACTCAACTAAAAAACTACTAGAAACAATTCACAACTTTAGCAAAGTTGCAGAATTCAAAATTAATCCACATAAATCATCAGCATTTTTATATATTACCAACAAAGTTCAGCAGCAAGAGATACAAAAAAATTCCATTTCAAATAACGGATGATAGGATAAAATATTTGGGAGTCTATCTGCCAAGGAAAAGTCAGAAACTATACGAACTAAACTGCAAAACACTCTCCACACAAATAAAATCAGACCTAATCAATTGGAAAAACATTAAGTTCTCATGGGTAGGCAGAGCGAATACAATAAAAATGACAATACTACCCAAACTAATCTACTTACTTAGTGCCATATCAATCAAACTCCCAAGAAATTATTTTACAGATCTAGAAAAAAATAGTACCAAAGTTCATTTGGAAGAACAAAAGGTCAAGTATTCAAGGGGATTAATGAAAAAAAAGGCAGATGAAGGCGGCCTTTCTGTACCAGATCTAAAACTATATAATAAAGCAGCGGTCATCAAAACCATTTGGTACTGGCTAAGAAATAGAGCAGTCAATCAGTGGCATAGGATAAGTTATCAGGACAATCTAGGCAATAACTTTAACAATTTAGTGTTTGATAAACCCAAAGACCCCAGCTTTTGGGATAAGTACTCACTTTTCAGCAAAAACTGCTGGGAAAATTGGAAACTAGTGTAGAAGAAATTATGGCTTGACCCACACCTAACACCACATACCAAGATAAGATCTAAATGGTTTCATGATCTAGATATAAAGAGTGTTATTGTAAGCAAATTAGAAACCTAGTATAGTTTACCTCTCAGACCTGTGGAGGTAGAATAAAGTTATGTCCAAAGAAGGTCTGGAAATCCTAATTGAACACCAGATAGATAATTTTGATTATATTAAGTAAAAAAGTTTCTGTACAAATAAAACTAATGCAGACAAGTTTGGGAGGGAAGCATCAAATTGAGAAAGCATCTTTACATTTAATGGTTCTGATAAAGGCCTCATTTCTAAAATATATAGAGAATTGTGTCATATATGTAAGAATTCAAGCCGCTATTCAATAGGTAAGTGGTCAAGGGATATGAACAGACAATTTTCAGATGAAGAAATTAAAACCATCTCTAGTCATATGAAAAGTTACTCCAAATCACTATTAATCAGAGAAATGCAAATTAAGACACCTCTGAGGTACTGCTACACACCTGTCAGATTGGCTAAAATGACAGGAAAAGATAAAGTGAATGTTGGAGGGGATGTGGGAAGTCTGGGACACTAATACATTGTTGGTGGACCTGTGAACGAATCCAACCATTGTGGAGAACAATTTGGAGCTATGCTCAAAAAGTTATCAAACTGTGCATACCCTTTGACCTAGCAGTGTTTCTATTTGGCCTATATCCCAAAGAGATCTTAGAGGAGGGAAAGGGCCCCACATGTGCAAGAATGTTTGTGGCAGCTTTTTTGTAGTGGCTAGAAACTTGAAACTGAATGGATGCCCGTCAATTGGAGAGTGGCTGAATAAATTATGGTATATGAATATTTTGGAAAATTATTGTTCTGTAAGAAATGACCAGCAGGATGATTTCAGAGAGCCCTGGAAAGACTTGCATGAACTGATGCTGAGCGAAATGAGCAGATCCAGGAGATCATCATATACAGCAACAACAGTATTACATGATCAATTCTGATGGACATGGCTCTCTGCAACAAAGAATTGTCTCAAACCAGTTCCAGTTGTTCAGTGAAGAAAACCATATACACCCAGAGAGGGATATGAAATATAGTCCACAACATAACATTTTCATTCTCTCTATTGATGTTTGCTTGCATTGTGTTTCCTTTCTCTGATTTTCTTTTTTTCTTGTAGATAGGATTTTTCTTGCACAACTTGTCAAGTATTTCAACATAATTAACATGTAGTGGACTTCCTGCCATCTAGGGGAAGGGAGGGGACTGGGGGTAAAATTTGTAATGGAAAGCTTTGTAAAGATCAGTGCTTGGGAACTACCCATACATATGTTATACAAATAAAAAGCTTTAATTGAAAAAAAAAGAAGTGTGATTTTATAAATAAGAAAATTGAGGTTGAGAGCTTAATTGGTTTGCCCATAGTCTGTGTCTGTGTTAGGATTCAATCTTAAGTCACCCTGATCATTTATAATTTGTAGTTCAAATGGCCAATGGCTTCTTCAGATGGAAGAAAATTCTTCTTTTTTTTTTTTTTTTTTTTTTTTGCTGAGGCAATTGGGGTGAAGTGCCTTGCCCAGGGTCACACAGCTGTTATGTGTCTGAGACCAGATTTGAACTCAGGTCCTCCTGACTTCAGGGCTGGTGCTCTATCCACTGCGCCACCTAGCTGCCCCTGGAAGAAAATTCTTCAAACAAAATCCATGGAAGTATTTTTATTCTGAGATTGTAAAGTCTAAAAACAATTTTCTAATTGTAATATTTTATGAGAATCAGGAATTTCTCCAAAGCATAAAGAATTTCTATTCTCACTTGATTTTCAACTGACAGCATTTTTCTTTTTCCACATAAATTGTTTTGGAAATATTCTCACAGAAACAGTCTGTTTAGCTCAAGGTCTATACACAATGGAGGTAAAAGTCTGTGGTTTGCTGTACAAAGTCCCTGGTGATTCTCTGCTGACTATGTCTTAAAGATATAGATTCTAATTAATGAAATAGCATCTTAGATAATAGAAACAAAAAAAATACTAACATCATATTTCTATAGTGCCATGGAAGTTTGCAGGTCCCTGGCATAGGTATTTTTGGAGAAGGCTAAATTCTCAAGACTAAAGCCTGTAGCTATCTTTTCAAAGGCACGGGCATTTTTTTCTTTTGTAATTTTGATTCTAAATCTAAAGGACTTTCCCCTCCCACAATGCAAAGCTTCTAAATGATCTTATTCCATTGTTTCATATAAGAAATGAATTTTCAAATATCAATATAGACTCAGAAATCCATTGAGATAAGGTGTAAAACAATAAGCAAACCTTAAAGCTGTATATCAATGCTAGCTTTTATTATTTTAATTAACATTCGACCATGCACTTTTGAATTTCACATTATGACAAGTTTTTATTCATAGCACTCCAACTCTTTCTAAGCAATCTCTGCAATTTTGTATCCTTATAGAAAAAATATTTCCCAGACATATTGGAAACAATACATATCTATCTATCTATCTATCTATCTATCTATCTATCTATCTGTATGTATGTATGTATGTATACACACACACAAACACACACACATACACACACACTCACATCTTTAGGACAAAAAAAAGTAAGGCTCTTTTTCTCAAATAATAAACTATACCTGGGTGCCATTAAGGAAAGGTTAGCTAAAAGGAAAACATTCAGATCTTTGCTTTAGCAACATGAGGGAAAGTGAGCCAGATTAACTTGCTTCTAATAATCGCTTGAACATAGAAAAATAATCAAGGGTTATTGCTTTCTGTTTTAAAGAACTCTTTCAATATAATTAAAGACACCCTATTCTACTCTGAACAAAAATACTTTCTCCATTCTAGAGGAACATAGTAAAAAAAACATAGGAGGCAAGTAGAAAACCTTTTTTCTAGATCTAGCCCTGAGATGCTGAATTGTGAGGAAAGAATGTAAGGTGAAAAAATCCTCATAAAGACTAAGTACAGATTTTCAACCCTTTTTTATCCCCAAATTATCAAACTATGATGAAATCATGAAGTTAATTATATATAAAATCATTAAATGTTATCTATATATATGTATATATATATATATACACACATATATATATATATACATATATATATATAGTATGCTAGACTGCAACTATTTTAACTTGCTTGGGGCTTTTTTGTCCCTTTTTATGCTACATACATTATTATTTGCAATAATTCTTGCTTCTCCACATTGTTTATTTTTTGATGCAATAATATCTTAGAAAAGCAAAATAACCCCACCCCTTAGCTCTGATCTCTTCTGTGTATTTCTTATTCCTTTTACCCTAAGTAGCCAAGTTCAGAGTGAAATTATACAGTGATGAAGAGATTTAAAACCTAGATATTTGGGATTCTTAATATAATTTCTTTTTGAAGATATATTTTATTCAGATAATAAATACTAAAAAAGAGCATTTCCTTGCTGGAACACTTGGCATAACACAAATGAGGATTCTCAATAAAACCATAGTTTCCTACTTCATACCACTTGCCTTTTTAAAAAGTGTATAATAGGAGCAGCTAGATGTGTATAATAGGAGCAGCTAGATGGCACAGTGGATACAGCACCAGCCCCGAAGTCAGGAGGACCTGAGTTCAAATTTGGCCTCAGACACTTAATATTTCCTAGCTATGTGACCCTTGGCAAGTCACTTAACCCCAATTGTCTCAGCAAAAAAAAAGTGTATAATAAATTGTACAAAGAACAAACATTTATTAAGCACTTATTATTTGCCAATTGCTGTACTAAATGTTAAGTATACAAAGAAAGGCACAAAACATTCTTGCACTTAAGGATTTCATGGTCCAATGAAAGAGAAACATGCAAACAACTAAGTATAAACAAGATACCCTGGAAATGAGAGGTGATCTCCGAGAAGGCACTAGTAGTAGAAAAGATTAGTAAAGGCCTGTGGAAGAAGGTGAGATTTGAGCTGAGAGTGAAAGAAGAGAAACCAGGAGGTACAGGTGAGGAAGGACAGCATTCTAGGGATGGGGCACAGTCAGTGCAAAGGTGTGGAGTCCAGAACTGGAGAGTCATGTATTAGAAGACAGCAAAAATCCCAGTGGGGCTGGATCAGAGTATGTGTAGGGAAGTTATAAGGAAACTGGAAAAGAGGGAAAAGAGCTTAGGATATAGGAAACTTCTAGTTTGGAGATACCTACTGAGCACCCAGTTTATGAAGTTCACTTGGCCATTGGTGATGTAAGCAGGAACAACAAGAGACCTTAGGGATAGATAAACAGATCTGCATAGAGATAGTCATTGAATCCATTAGACCTGATAAGTCACCAAGCAAAATACTAATAAAGCAAGTATTCTTAATCTGGAGTATATAAATTTGAGTTAAAAATTATTTTTGATAAGCTATATTTCTATATAATTGACTTCCTTTATATTTCTATTTATTTTGCTTTCTATATTTAAAGATACTGTTCTTAGTGCAATCAAGCCAGTGAGTAGCATTTCAGTCTGAGTTAGATGAGACCCAGTATAAAAAAAAATTAGTAAAGAAGTGAATGAGAGAAGAGAGGAAGTAGAGGCACCTACTATAGATGATTTTCTCAAGTTTAGCTGAGGAGGGGAGGACATATATAAAACAGTAACTGGTGTGACTAGTTGGAAAAAAGTCAAGGCTTTTTAGGAGACATTAGAAAAAATTTTGGACTAGGAAACTGGCCACCTATTTCTTCTCAGCTCCTTTTATTTACTAACTCTCTAAGCAATTTTATACATGTTTCCCGAGTCTTTAAGCTTCTCCTCTCAAATAACATCTGACTTTTCAACTCTAAAATTCTATGATTCTTTTTTTCCAATAATCGTGACAGATTAAAACTATAAATTGATTTAGAAGTAATTTTGATAAATGTTTGTAAACAAAACCCCTGAAGCTTGGAACTGTGTGCTCTCCATCCTGGAAAGAGAGCCCTACTTTAACAAGTTTAAAGTAAAGTAATAGACTGGGGAAGTGAGCTAACAACAGAAAAAAATCTTATCACATAAAATTACTCTGAAGAAAGGGAAATCAAAAGATATACTCAGAAAAAGATAACAGAGTTAAAACGCCTACATCCAAAACATCCAAGAAAAATATGAATTGATCTCAGGCCATGCAATTGCACAAAAAGGATTTTGAAAATCAAGCAGGACAGGTAGAGGAAAAAATGTGGAAGAGAAATGGGTGATGCAAGAAAATCATGAAAAAGAAGTCAATAGCTTGGTAAAAGAGACACCAAAAATGTTGAAGAAAATAATACCTTAAAAAAACTGAATAGGCCAAAAGGTAAAAGAGTTACAAAAAGCCAGTGAGGAAAAGAATGCTTTAAAAAGCAGAATTGGCCTATTGGAAAAAGATCACAAAAACTCGCTGAAGAAAAAATTTCCTTAGAAGTAGAATTGGTCAAATGGAAAAGAAGGTGCAAAAGCTCACTGAGGAAAATAATACCTTAAAAATTGAGCAATTGAGAATTGAGCAAATAGAAGCTAATAACTGAGAAATCAAGAACCAATAAAGCAAAACTAAAATATTTTTTTAAAGACAGTGAAAAATATCTCATTAGAAAAACAATTGAACCAGGAAATAGATCCAGGAGAGATAATTCAAAAATTATTGTACTGCTTGAAAATCATGACCAGAAAAAGAACTGAAACATCATTTTTTTGAGGCATCATCTTTTAAGAAATTATCAAGGAGGGGCAGCTAGATGGCACAGTGGATAGAATACTAGCCCTGAAGTCAGGAGGAGCTGAATTCAAATCCGGCCTCAGACACTTAACACTTACTAGTTTTGTGACCCTGGGCAAGTCACTTAACCCCAATTGCCTCACCAAAAAAGGAAGGAAGGAAGGAAGGAAGGAAGGAAGGAAGGAAGGAAGGAAGGAAGGAAGGAAGGAAGGAAGGAAAGAAGGAAGGAAGGAAGGAAGGAAGGAAGGAAGGAAGGAAGGAAGGAAAAAAGAAATTATCAAGGAATACTGCCCTGATATTCTAGAACCAGAGGGTAAAATAGAAATGGAAAGAATCCACTGATCACCTCCTGAAAGAGATCCCAAAATGAAAATTCCCAGGAATATTATAGCCAAAATCCAGACCTCCCTGGTCAAGGAGAAAATATTGCAAGCAGCCAGAAAGAAACAATTCAAATATGGTGAAGCCACAGTCAAGATAGTACAAAATGTAGCAGCTTCTAGATTAAAGGATTGGAGAACTTGAATTATGATATTCCAGAGGGCAAAAGGGCTACAACAAGGAATCACCTACCCATTAAAATTGAGTCTAATCTTTAAAGAGAAAAACGGACATTCAGGGGAAAAGAGAACTTTCAAGCATTCTTGATGACTTGACCAGAGCTGAGTAGAAATTTTGACCTTCAAAAATACAAGACTCAAGAGAAGCATAAAAAGATAAATAGGAAAGGGAAATCATACGGGACTTAATAAGGTTGAACTATTTGCATTCCTACATGGGAAGAAAAGAACTCTCTCATTATTAAGGCAGTTAGAAGGAGTAGATAGATAGATAGATGGATGGATGGATGGATAGAGGGATAGATAGAGGGCATGGATGAGTTAAATATGAAGGGATGATATTTAAAAAAATAAAGGGTGAGAGCACTATATGGGGAGAAAGGGAAAGGAGAGGAAGAATGTGGCAAATTGCTTCACATAACAGAGGCAAGAAAAAGCTTTTACAGTAAAAGAAAAGATGACTTAGTTGGGGGGACTGAGTGAAATTTATTCTGATCAGATTTGGTTCAAAGAAGGAATGATTTACACACCAATTTGTTATAGAAATCTATATTTCCCTACAGGAAAGTAGGAGGAGTAGGGGATAAGAGAAGGGGTGGTGATGGGGAGATAGAACAGAGGACAGTTTAGGGAATAGTTGAAGCAAAACACTTCTGAGGAGGGCCAGGGTGAAAGGGGAGAGAGAATAGAATAAACAGGGAGGGGAATAAGACAGAGGGAAATAGAGTTTGCAATAGTAATTGTGAAAAAATTGAAACAAGTTACTCTGATAAAGGCCTTATTTCTTAAATATATAGAAAATAGAGTCAGACTTATAAAAATAAGAACCATTCCCCAGTTGATGAATAATCAAAGGATATGAATTTTTCAGATGAAATAATCAAAGCTATCTATAGTCATATGAAAAATATCCTAACTCATTAATAATTGGAGAATGCAAATCAAAACAGTTCTGAAGTACTGCCACATACCTAGTAGAATGATGGACAAAAAATGAAAATGACAAATGGTTTAGGGAGAAAATGAGACATTAATGCATTGCCATTGTAGTTGTGGATTAATCCAGCTATTCTCCAGAACAATTTGTAATTATGCCCAAAGGCCTAAAAAAACCATTATGTGTACACCCTTTGACCTAGAAATATCACTACTAAGGGGCAGCTAGGTGGTGCAGTGGATAGAGCACCAGCCCTGAAGTCAGGAGGACCTGAGTTCAAATCTGATCTCAGACACTAACACTTCCTAGCTGTGTGACCCTGGGCAAGGCACTTAGCTCCAATTGCCTCAGCAAAAAAGAAAAAAAGAAATAACTCTACTAGGTTTATATCCCAAAAGGAATTAAAAACAAAAAGGAAAAGGACCTTCATGTACAAAAATATTTATAGCAGTTCTTTTCTGGTGGCACAGAATTGGAAGTTGAAGGGGATGTCCATCAATTGGGGGATTGTTGAATAAGTTGTGATATATGGTTAAGATGGAATTCTTTTGTGTTATAAGAAATGATGAACAGGATGCTTTAAGAAGAAACATGGAAAGATTTCCATAAGCTGATATGAAGTTTAAATGCACTATATACACAGTAACAGCAATATTGTAAGATGATCAGCTGTTTCAGCAACATAGCTGTTCTCAGCAACACAGTGATCCAAGGCAACTCTGAAGAACTTAAGATGAAAAATGCTGTCCCTCCCCAAAGAAAGAAACTGATGGTTTCTGAATACAGATTGAAGCATACTTTTTTTTGGCTGAGGCAATTGGGAGTAAGTGACTTGCTCAGCGTCACACAGCTAGGCAATGTTAAGTGTCTGAGACCAGATTTGAACTCAGGTCCTCCTGACTTCAGGGCTGGTGCTCTATCCACTGTGCCACCTAGCTGCCCTTTGAAGCATACTTTTTAAACTTTATTTTTCTTGAGGGTTTTTTTGGTCTATGTTTTCTTTTACAACATGACTATATAGAAATATTTTGCATGACTACACATGGATAACCTATATAAAGTTACTTGACCTCATTGGAGAGAGTTGTGAGGGAGGAGGGAGAGTTTAGAATTCAATTTTTTTAAAAATGAATTATAAAATTGTTTTTACATGTAACTGAGGAAAATAAAATATTAAATAAATTGAAGAAAATGTGAATGAAATTGATAAAAGGTTGGTTGAACTGAATATCACAGATTTCCAAACCAAAAGTTTAGGCTACTGACTACTACACCCAGGGAAAGTGTAGAAGTTCACTGGTTTGAGTCATTTCTAATTGAAGTAGACAACATACTTTGGGATATTACTATTGGGAATAATCTTTCTGTGGCAGAATGAATGATGTGACCTGGAAGGTCTTTCCCATCTTGAATTTCTCTTGCAGTATTGACAGAATGTTTCCCAGTGACAGAGATAATAGGGGCATGGGTGATTTTTTACCTCTTCTCAATCTGGTGATGTTATTATATTTGCCGCTATAAATGATCTCTCAGATAATATTTCTGTTTTATAATAGTTACAGCTATTTACTGTTCTCTGAATATATTTTTCCTAAAAAATAAAAACAAAACAGCTTCATTCACCTTCAATGTACATTATTTTGAAACTTCAATGGGTTCATGATCTCATCAGTATGGATACTGTTGCCATCGATGCAGTTTGGGTGCAGATCACAATCCATCTTCTCTCTCTTGTAATTCTTATGCTATCATTTCAATTCTCATTAACAAATCTTTGTTGAATTTTGAATATTTTCAAAGTATTGAATCATTCAATGCATAAATCTTCCCGAGAAGAGCTATCTAAAGTTTTGAAGGCATCCTTTGAGTCCTTATATTATTTTGTGGATAACCAGTGTATTCATGGTGTCCATCTGTTAGTCCTTATTTTCTTTACATGAGAGTAGTCCACTTCCTTTCAATATAGATTCCGGCATGTCATATAAAACTTATTATCCTTTTAATAGATAGGCATATACATACACACAAGCTAAGTCAATGGGTTGCTCTTGTAGCAAACTAAGAAATATGAATCCATTTATTTTAGTGCTCTGGTGTTCAGTGCAGTCAGTGTAATGTGTCATCTGTAACTGCATCTACAAGCAGCATCTCTACAACCTTTCTTTCATTTGGACTCCCTGTGGGATATATCCATGTCACTAGTTACTACATTTTGTAAGCATCTCTCTCCTTGTTTTATACCTTACTTGATGTTAACTATCAGATTAGTTATTTTCTCTCTGGTCATATTTGTCATGGACATGACATGGGATGTGTCATGTCATATTATGATATTAACATAAACATGGAAAAAATCTTATTTAAATATTTGATCAGGCAGAATTTTTTCTACTTAGTTAAATGTTTTCTTGTAATCATCAATGAACATATGCAATGGAAACTTCGATTCTTTATACCTCCCAGTCCAGTATATAATTTATAAAGCCATGATAAAAACTCTGCTGCCAAGAATCATCTCCAAAACCCTTTTCAGAGTTATTCTTGACGTATGACTAAACCAGCCTTACAAAGATTTTATAGAAATGAGGAAGTAGAAACATGAGATGCTATTCACTTATGTTTTCTTGAGGACCTTTTTGTGGAAATAATGCCAACCGTGATTTCTGTCATTCTTTTGAAATAGGCCTTTTCTCAGGGATATCTTGAAAATTGTTTTCTGACTGCTTTAAAAACTGTCACTTTAAGCACAGACTTCTTCTGTACCTATTTCACAGAATTTTAGTTGCCCTGGATTTTAGCAGCTACCTAGTGTAGCCATTTCCTGCAAAAGAAATGCCCATAACCACATACATGACAAGGGGTCATCTAGCCATTGCCTGAAGGTATCCAAGGTGGGGGGACTCATCTCCTTCCCATGGTGACCCAATCCATCTATTTTTCCTTTTTTAAAAACTTTTTATTTGCAAAACATGTATAGGTAATTTTTCAACATTGACCCTTGCAAAGCTTTCTGTTACAAAATTTTCCTCCTACCCCCCATCCCCACCCCTAGATGGCAGGAAGTCTAATAAATGTAATTATGTTGAAATACTTGACAGATTGAATATGTGTATACACATTTATACAGTTATCTTGCTGTACAGGAAAGGAAAAAAAACCTGAGAAGGAAAACATAATGCAAGCAAACATCAATAGAGAGCGTGAAAATGTTATGTTGTGGTCCAGACTCAGATCCCACAGGCCTCTCTCTGTGTGTACATGGCTTTGTTCATCACTGAACAGCTGGAACTGGTTTGCAACATCTTGTTGTTGTAGAGAATCATGTCCATCAGAATAGATCATTGTATAGTCTTACTGTTGCCATGTACAATGATCTCCTGGTTCTGCTTATTTCACTAGGCATCAGTTCATGCAAGTCTCTCCATGCCTCTCTGAAATCGTCCTGCTGGTCGTTTCTTACAGAACAATAATATTCCGTAACATTCATATACCATAATTTATTCAGCCATTCTCCAATTGATGGGCATCCATTCAGTTTCCAGTTTCTAGCCACCACAAAAAGGGCTGCCACAAACATTCTTCCACATGTGGGTCCCTTTCCTCCTCTAAGATCTCTTTGGGACACAAGCCCAATAGAAACACTGCTGGGTCAAAGGGTATGCACAGTTTAATAACTTTTTGAGTGTACTTCCAAATTGCTTTCCAGAATGGTTGGATCCGTTCACAGCTCCACCAACTGATGCATTCATCAGTGTCCCAGTTTTCCCACATCCCCTCCAACATTTGTCTTATCTTTTCCTGTCATCTTAACCAATCTGACAGGTGTGTAGTGGTATCTCAGAGTTGTCTTAATTTGCATTTCTGTGATCAATACTGATTTGAAGCATCTTTTCATATGACTAGAAATAGTTTTAATTTCATCCTCTGAAAATTGTCTGTTTGTATCCTTTGACCATTTATCGATTGGAGAATGGCTTGAATTCTTATAAATATGAGACAATTCTCTATATATTTTAGAAAGGAGGCCTTTGTCAGAACCCTTAAATGTAAAGATGACTTCACAATTTATTGCTTCCCTCCAAATCTTGACTGCATTAGATTTGTTTGTACAAAAACTTTTTAACTTAATATAATCAAAATTATTTATCTGGTGTTCAATTAAGAGTTCCCGATCTTCTTTGGACATAAATTTATTCCATCTCCACAGGTCTGAGAGGTAAACTATCCTATGTTCCTCTCATTTGCTTACAATAACACTCTTTATATCTAGATCATGAACCCATTTAGATCTTATCTTGGTATGTGGTATTAGATGTGTGTCAAGCCCTAATTTCTTCCATACAAGTTTCCAATTTTCCCAGCAGTTTTTGTTGAATAGTGAGTACTTATCTCAAAAGCTGGGGTCTTTGGGTTTATCAAACAGTGGACTACTGTAGTTATTGCCTGGTTTGTCCTGTGATCCAATCCTATTCCACTGATTGACTGCTCTATTTCTCAGCCAGTACCAAATGGTTTTGATGACCGCTGCTTTATAATATAGTTTTAGATCTCGCACAGCAAGGCCACCCTCATCAGCCTTTTTTTTTCATTAATTCCCTTGAGATTCTTGACGTTTTGTTCTTCCAAATGAACTTTGCTACTGCTTTTTCTAGATTTGTAAAATAATTTCTTGGGAGTTTGATTGGTATGGCACTAAATAAGTAAATTAGTTTGGGTAGTATTGTCATTTTTATTTTTGCTCAGCCTACCCATGAACGCTTGATGTTTTTCCAACTGATTAGGTCTGACTTTATTTGTGTGGAAAGTGTTTTGTAGTTTAGTTCATATAGTTCATGACTATTCCTTGGCAAATAGATTCCCAAATATTTTATACTATTGACAGTTATTTGTAATGGAATTTCTTTTTTTATCTCTTGCTGCTGAACTTTATTGGTAATATATAAAAATGCTGCTGATTAATATGGATTTATTTTGTATCCTGCAACTTTGCTAAAGTTGTGAATTGTTTCTAGTAGTTTTTTAGTTGAGTCTCCAGGGTTCTCTAAGTATACCATCATGTCATCTGCAAAGAGTGATAATTTGGTTTCCTCATTATTCTAATTCCTTTAATCTCTTTTTCTTCTCTTACTGTCAAAGCTAACATTTCCAATACAATATTAAATAGTAATGGTGACAGTGGGCAGCCTTGTTTCACTCCTGATCTTATTTGGAATGGGTCTAGTTTGTTCCCATTACATATGATGCTTGCTGATGGTTTTAAATAGATGATACTGATCATTTTAAGGAAAAGCCCATTTATTCCTATACTCTCTAGTGTTTTAATAGGAATGAGTGTTAGATTTTATCAAATGCTTTTTCTGCATCTATGGAGATAATCATGTGTTTTTTGTTAGTTTGGTTGTTAATATAATTGATTATGCTGATAGTTTTCCTAATATTGAACCAGTTCCTGCATTCCTGGTATAAATCCTACTTTGTCATAGTGTATTATCCTGGGAATGACTTTCTGTAATCTCATTGCTAATATCTTTTTAAAATTTTTTGCATCAATATTCATTAGGGAAATTGGTCTATAGTTTTCTTTCTCTGTTTTCACTCTACCTGGTTTAGCTGTCAGCACCATATTTGTATCATAGAAGGAATTTGGTAGTACACCTTCTTTCCCTATTTTTCCAAATAGTTTATATAGTATTGGAATTAATTGTTCTTTGAATGTTTGGTAGAATTCACATGTAAATCCATCTTCTCCTGGAGATTTTTTCTTAGGGAGTTGATTAATAGCTTGTTCTATTTCTTTTTTCAAAAATGGGGCTATTGAAATAATTTATTTCCTCTTCCGTTAACCTGGGCAGTCTATATTTTTGTAGATATTCTGCCATTTCATTTAGATTATCAAATTTGTTGGCTTAAAGTGACCCAGTCCATTTTTAAAAGATCTCTTAACTATTAAAAAGTATTCCCTTAGCTCAAGAACAAATTTCCCTTTTTGTGAGTCACTTCCATTACACTTAGTTATGTCCTTGAGGACAAAAAGAACAGAATTCTTGCATATGCCAGCTTGTCAAACTGAAGGTAGCTATCATGTAGCCACTGAACTTGGCTGTTTGTTCCAGAATAAACATCTCAAATTCCTTTGCCCATTCTCGAGTGGTGTGTGTGTCCTGGACAGATTTTTTTTCCTGGTCCACTTTCTAGTTTTAACTTCTGTAACTCTCTCCATGGATTGCAGTGCTACTGATGCACAAATTTCTACTGGTACAAGTGAGCCTGAGTGATAGATCAAGCTTTTGTTATTGTATTCATTTTTTATTGTGACCATCAACTTCATTACTTTCTGTCTGTTGCTACTACAAATGCTGCCTCCATTTGGAGTGCCTCATTTCCTAAGTAGAAGAAACTTGTGTTGTGTGTGGCTTATTATAGTCCTTTTTGCTTGCATTTAAGAATCAGTTGTTTTCACTGAAGTGTAGCCACTTTTAGCCTCATAAATTTGCTTGTCGAAAGTGCTACAGGTTTTGTTTTTCTCCTGACTTCTGCCAAAGGCTTTGTATTTCCACCCACCTACCTCCCACCACCAAAAAAAAAAAAAAAAAAAAAAGATAAGACTAGCTCCTGTCAAACTCATTGTTAGGATATTTATTACTATACAAGCTGAAGAGACTGGCCATCCTGAGATAACCACCACCTCCCATTGTCACAGAACATATATCATCCTTAGGTTAATTATACGAACCAGTCCATCATAGGTTTCCCCTGATATGTCTGAGGCCACACAGTGTCAGCGACTAATCGCAAATACAGAAAGGAAGCTAGAATTTGTCTGCACCGGCCAATTAGCTCTCCAAAAAGACTGCCCATTAGTTTAAGAATATACCACATGGTCAATTAGTGGATGTAGATCTTCAAGGACACTTGGTTAAGGACTTTATATATTAAAACATATCAGAACCTCAGCTTTTTCCACATATAGGCAGGAGTTAAATCTCATTAATTCCAAAGATGTCCCATGACACCCACGTGGATAGAGAGGCACTTATCCTGACACAGATAAAGTAGCATAGATCAAAAGAAAACTTACAGACCCAGAGGAGTGTGCCCTTCATGTGTGAATGTCCAGTAAATACTCTTAGCAGCATTCACACTCCAAGATCCAGTTAGCTATAATCTATCTATGAAATAACTCATATTCTTCTCTAAATCTCACTAGAATATACATGAGTTGTGTGTCGGGTTTTGCTTTCACCTTTCAGCAGTCCGGGGTTACAATTATTACATATCGATTCATTTAGAGAACATTAGTTGCTAAATGCTGGGTGATCTTATGGCAGAACTTGGTTACCTCCTAACCCTTGAAATTAGCTTTATGACCCTTGGACGTCTTGGGTAAAAGGTTCTTTGCTATCTCGGTTGCCCTCCTCTCAACACTCTCTTGTTTATCTATGTCTTCCCCAAATTGTGGTATTCAAAATTGAACGTGATACTCTTGATGTGGTCTGAGCAGGCCAACAGGGAACAATACAGTTGCCTTCTAACTCCTAGAAGCTCTCCTTAATCCTATCCAAACTTTCATACTTTGGTGGCCAGTACATGATACTATTGACTCATAATAGGCTTGCAATTCCAATACACTGCAGTTCTGGTTTCACCCATCTTATCCCAATGAGGTTGATTTTTCAAATCCAAGGGTAAGATTTCTCATTTATTTGCATTACAATTGCATCTTCTTGATTCACTTCATTATTTTAGTCTACCCAGATCTCTTTGGATCCCAACAAGTCACCCCATAAGTTAACTCTTCTTCCTATCTTTATGGTTTAGAAAATTAAAAGTATGACATCGGTGCCTTTATCTAATTCATTGGTAAAAGTGATACATAGCATACAGCCAAGCACAGATCCCTGAAGGAATCTGACTCCTGCCATGTTTTGTTTTGTTTTGTTTTGTTTTGTTTTATTTTTATTTTTGTTTTGTTAAAGCTTTTTATTTGCAAACATATGTATGGGTAATTTTTCAACATTGACCCTTGCAAAGCTTTCTGTTACAAAATTTTCCCTCCTACCCCCCACCCCCTTTTCTAGATGGCAGGAAGTCTAATACATGTTAATTATGTTAAAATACTTGACAGATCGAATATGTGTATACATATTTATACAGTTATCTCGCTGTACAGGAAAGGAAAAAAAAACCTGAGAAGAAAGCATAATGCAAGCAAACATCAATAGAGAGTATGAAAATGCTATGTTGTGGTCCAGACTCAGATCCCACAGGTCTCTCCCTGGGTGTACATGGCTTTGTTCATCATTGAGCAGCTGGAACTGGTTTGCACATGTTGTTGTTGGAGAAAAGGATGTCCATCAGAATAGATCATCATATAGTCTTGCTGTTGCTGTGTGTAATGATCTCCTGGTTCTGCTCCTTTCACTAAGCATCAGTTAATGCATGACTCCTGCCATGTTGAGGTAAACCTATTTTGGGGTCTAACCGTTTATCCTGTCTTCAAATTACCTAAGTATACTGTCCACTAGGCCACAAGTCTCCATCATTTCTGCAAAGATAACATAAGAGACTTCATCAGTGCTTAGCTAAAATATGGACGAAACATAAATAGAATGTCCCTGGATCCACCAGATTAGTAAAAAGGGAAGTGTCAAAAAGAGGAAGAAGTTTAATCTGACATGACCATTTTTGTTTTTAGTTTTGATTTGTGAATCTAATAAATGCCAAATAAAGTGAGTATTTCCATATATAGAATCAAATAGAAAAATAATTCATGAAGTTTGAAGTTATTTCTTGCTTTTCTTCTTAAGTATATAACATGTAATGTATTTTATATAATGTTTTCTAATATATACTCATATACTATATATCAAGCATATAAGTATATAATAAATTCAGCATGTAACTTAAAAAGCTACTCTCTTTGATTCCTTCTGACCTTTCTTCTGTTTGTTTTAAAGAAATTCTCCAGTAACTGTCTTTTCTTTTATTTTTCTTTCTATTTTTTATTTTGTTAATCGTATCTCTAGACTCCCTTCCCTCTCCACATTAAAACTAAAAAGAAAAGAAAACCTTTATGATATATAAGGGTTATTTATGTATGAATATATTATAAATTGATATAAGTATATACATCTATATATGTATTTTGTGTGGGGGGAGAGACAAACAGACAGAGTATCAAATAAAATAAATTCTAAACTATGCTGTTTCTGGAAATTTTGACTTTATCACCCCTCTATCAGGAGATGAAGTAGGATGATTCATCATTATTCCTCTGTAAATATGGTTGAACATTGCATTGATCTGAGTACTTGCTTACCATGATTCAATCATGATGAAGCCATGGTAGTTTTTTGATAACTATTCACTTTTTAAAAATTCACTAAACAGAAAGTTCATTGTAGAATTTTCTCAGAAATTGATGTCAAGTTAACTGGCTTATAGTTTTCAAACATAGTTACTCTTCCGTTTTCTGAAACCCAGGACATTTCTCTCTCTCGAGTCCTGGGATAGCTCTTTGGTTCTCTACTATCTTGCAGCTATCACTTACAGTACCTTAGCAGTTATTTCTTCCAGTTCTGCCAGTACCTGAATATATAATTTACCTGGGGCAGGTTACGTGAATTCATCTGGTGCAACGAGTGCCCTCTCCCTGTTTTATTACCTATTTTATTAACCAATTTCAGTCCTAATTTGCAGTGCCTTGGCTATTCTCTGTGGCTAAGAAAACAAGTAAAATGTCATTTCCATTAATATTACTATAGTCATTGTTTATATATGTTTTCAGTCCTACATAAGTTATTTTGCATTGATTTTATATAAGTTCTTGCAGTTTCTTTGTATTCATTATTTTTTATAAGTATATCCAGTTGTACTGATGTACTCCATTTTGTTTACATTACCTGATTAATGAGTATTTTATTTCCCAATTCTGTGCTTCTTGAAAAAATTCTACTATAAATATGTTAGTGTTTATGGAGCATTTCTTTTTATTATTGGTTTCTCTATGTATATCCCATAGCATTAGGTTATCTGGGCCAACATTTAGTTACCTTCTTAGAATAATTTCAAATTAGAGTATAAGTGGAACAATTTATAGCTCTACCAAAAGTGCATTAATGTGACTTTTTCCACAGCCCCTTCATCCTTGATTATTTCCATCTTTTGTACTTTTTTCTCTTTGCTAAGTAAAAAGGAAAACCTTGAGGTTTCTTAAATTTGCATTTCTGTTATTATTCATGATTTGGAGCAATATTTAATGTTATTGTTAAAGATTCACAATTCTTTTTTGAGGCAGCTTTGTTTATGCTATCTGATTACTCCTCAGTTCAACCTGGTTTTTGTAATTCCTTGTGAGCATATTTAGGACTCACCTTCTATGTAATTTCCTTAAGACCTCTTATCACCTTTTACCTTATTAGTCACATCCAACATCCTTTGCCTTATGTCATTCATTTCTCATTTGTTTTGTCTTGTCTTGTGTTTGACCAATTTGTCTTAATGATGCAATGTATCAATTTGTCTTCATTACCTTTTTAAAAGGTTTCTATTTCTTCTTCCTAAGTACAGCTTCTTTCCCTTTCCTTTCTTCTTACTCATCAAGTCCTTCCTCCTCATTTCTTTTCTCCCTTGGGATTATATCCCTCTTTAGTTTGAGCTTATGTGTTTTTCCAGTTCATATTGGTCTCTTTCATCTTTTCTTCATATTCTCATATATTTCACTTCCATGAGTGTGATCTCTAGTCTTCAAAATGTTAAAGCCCCCCAAAAAATCACCTCAATTTTCTTGTTTTTTATCGTTCAGTTTGAATCTTTATTTCTTCTCTCTTTCCTCCCATAAAAGCTCGAAGTAAAATTTCAGATCTCAGTTGTAGAAGAAGGTATTGGAAGCCAGTGAAGAAAAAGATGGTGGGGTGGGAATGTGAATGCAATGAATGGGATAACTGTCACCAAGAGGAAAATGATTGTACTTTATAAGACACACAGTGCTTCGGTGGAAGGATGTTCTGATATTCTGGAGTTCTACAGGATGAGCCCTTCCCCAAGGTTATATTGGCCAGAGAAAAGGATTCTTCTTCCCTAAGAAGAACCTTCTCAACAAGGTGGAGCATTGGCCTTGTTCACAATTATCTCAATTTCTGAGGTAACTCTGAGGTAACTATTAAATTCCTATAATGTGAGAAACTACTCAAACATCTCGTACCTGGATTTTTTAGTTCCTGCACGTTGTCCTATTTTCTCTGTTTCTCATTTTTGTCATTCTTTACAGCACAAAGACATGAAATATTTCAAATGGACTATGTGGTGTTTTCATAACTTAATAATGGAGTGACCCTATCAAATAAAGACATTGGGATCAGTTAATATGAGTTGTTAATAAACCCAGATTGGTTTCTAGTGATCACTTCTTCATTCTCAAGCTTTTTGCTTATTAACATATTTAATAGTGCTTTTTCCCTTCTGCTTAAAAGTTCTGACATTTAGAAATAATTAGCTCAGTGATTTTAGAAAAACATGGAAAGGCTTGACAAAATAAGAAGCACAAAGTGAGCGGAACCAAGAAAACATTATATATAGTAACGGCAATATTGTTTTAAGAATGACTTTAATTGACTAGATCATTTTGTCTATTACAAATAATAAAAATAACTATAAAGGACATATGAAGAAAGATACTATATCTAGAGATCAATAGAAATATGTATAGGATAAATTTATCTATGTATGTGTATATAAACATACATGTGCACATATACACATACACATCAATTTGTGTTTAATAGTAACCATCTCTATGGGGGAAGGAAGAATAAAGGGGAAAAAGGAATTTAAATAATAATTTGGTTGTATATTTGAAAGGAATAGTGAATTTGCATAGTAGATTTGAAGTTTCATGTTCAATCATCTTTTTTTATTGTCCTGTGTTATGGAAGTGCTTGTTTTATACCATAAATTAAAAATAAAAGACTGAGATAAAAAAAAAGTCCTGACATTTGCCTGCCCTAGTCTCCTGCTATTTTTCTTTTCCCCATGATCTCTCAGAGATTACTAATAGTGATTCTGTGATGTGATATTATTCATAGAGGTTCATGCATTTTTTTTTAATTGAGCTTTGGTTATGTTTCTCTCCTATCTTTTCAGCTACATTGATTTTGTTCAGTTACCCCTTTTTCTGCTTCACTGGGATTACTCAGGACTTTGTAGTGAGAATTACATTTTTTGAGCTCCACTTCACTTCTTTCTTTTTCAGAGTTTCTATCTGTGGAATTATATTGATATTTCCTCCTGCCTTTTTGAAATCTGAGTTCCCTAAAGTCTATAGTCCTTGTCTGTCTTTGTGTTCTCTTCCTTTACTATTATGAGTTTAAGAATATGTAATGACTTTCCTATAAGGCTCCATTCCCTTCTCTTAAGTTTATCTCTAACAATCCAGGTTTAATGAATTGTTTTTAGTATTAGATTTTATCATCTCAAATGATGGGTCTCCTAAAGTCTCACTAGTTAGTGCCCTGATCCAACTCACAGACTTTCCAGATTGCTATAGGCCATGCCAGGGTTTGTATTAAGTTCTTCAAAGACCCTGCAATCACTCCCTACTCCCTAGTGATACATCAGAGTAGGATATTAGCAGATTACTTCTTCATTATTGATCAAAATTAAGTCCAGAGTAGCATTTCTCTTTATTGCTTCCTCTACCTTGTGAGTAATGAAATTGTCAGCAAGGCAAATGGAGAATTTCTCAGTCCCTGATGATGCTGGATAAATGAGGCCTTACTGCATTTTATTCCAGCAGGGCAAAAGTTCCTCAGTTGATGAATTTATTAACATAATTTATCATCCAAATTCAGAGAAAATTCCCATTTATGTCATTTTTAACCTATTTATATTCAAGGGCTACCAATATATAGCTAAAAGAATGGAGATAACCAAATCTTTCATTCATGTCCAATTCTACTATGTCAGATAGACATGACCTAAGGGCAAACATACAATATAGCAACAGATTTGTTGGCTATAGAACCTTTCTCACCAGAACTTTCAGACATAAAAGTTTGTAACAGCCAATCACACGGAGCTCTGATTGACAGAGACCTGGAATTATTATCGATTGCTACTGTACCACCATAGAACTAGACTTTCCTGATCTCAAAGACTTATAGCACTGGACTTTGAAATCTGAGTTTCCCTCCTCACTCCACACCAAATTAGCTTATTCACTTCCTCTTTCTGTCTCAACATCGTTATTCTCTAAATGAGGAGACTTCTGTTATCTAGCTTACAGCTCAGAGGAGAGTGCTCTATAAATCTTAAAGCACTCCAAAAACGTAGACTATTGTGATCAGAGCTAGAAGCATATGTTGAAACTATGTACTTCAACCTCTCGTTTTACAAGTGGGGAAACTAAGGTAGTAAAAGAAGTGTTTTCCGTAAGGCCACAGAGTAAAGTAATGAAAGAACTATGACTAGAGTTAAAGTCTGTTGCCTCCTAATCCATTCTGCTTTCCTTTATACTCTGCTGCTATTTGATCATGAGACTTCCAGCTAAATGTGAACTTACAGGCCATCTAATGCTGTTTTCCTTTTACACATGGGAAACCAAAACCTAGAAAGGTTAAATGACTTTGCCAAGATCTCTCAGGTAGTGAATAGCAAATCGAGAATTCAAACTGATGTCCACTCACCCCAAATACAGGGTTCTGAGTCTGAAGCCATTCTCTGACCCATCTTTTTGCCTCATCTGTAAAGAACTGACATGTTTGGAACAATGTATTATAATGGAAGGAATGTTGGACTTAAAATCAGACAGATCTGGGTTTAGAGTTCATCTTTGATGTTTGCTAACTATGTGACCTCTGGCAAGTCACTTACTCTGATCCTCAGTTTCTTCATCTAAAAATTGGTATAATAATATTTCTAGAACCATTAAATATCACAGATCAGTTTGAAGGTTCCAATGAGATCTTATATAAAGCCCTTTATACTTTAAATTTTAGCACTACATAAATTTCAGCTGTGATTGTTATCTCTATGGACCTGGATATCTTTTGAGACTAAGTATGTGTATGTCTGTGCATGTGCCTCAGATGCAAGTGCCAACACTTTTCAGAGGGGCCATTAAAGTATAATCTCGTTGTTGCTATAATTTCTGCTTATCTGATTACTAATGTCACTGTGAATAAAAAACCTGGTTATGGATTCAGGAAGAACTGTGTTCTAACTCTGTATCAGATACTGGCTCTGTGATAATGGACAAGTTATTTAAACTCTCTAAGCTTCAGTTTTCTCATCTGTTTGTTGTGAAACTCAAATGACATGGTGTATGCAAAGCATTTTATGCAGTTTATAGTGCTATATAATGTCAATAATTATTAATAGAAATCATTTTTAGATAGTTGTTAGTTTGAATTTTTTTTCTTTAAAAACTTTTTTGTCACCCTTTGATACAAAAGTATCTAGCAAATAGCACAGACTAATTAATAAATAAATGAATATGAACACACAAACACACACACACATATATATATACTTACATGTGTACCACCCATACCCACAATCTAATCTTTTGATAAATTGTCTGTTGGGTACTGTCTTTTAATCTTAAAGATTTATGTCCACTTCCCCATAGATTTTTGGATGGCAGGATGCTTTAGCATTCAAACTTTAAACTGTTTACTTTTCTTTACATCAAAATATATTAACTCCTTAAAAATGAAGTACCATCATTAGATACTTATAATTTGCCATGCTCAGAACAATCATATTCTAATCTCCTTCACCTTTATGATACTACCCTAGCCCACTTCAGTGCTCTTGGTAGCAAGCTTTTAAAACAGCTTCAAGAACTTTCTCAGCTTATTTTACTTAAAGCAGTCTTCTCTTCTTTTCTCTAAACCCAGAACCAAAGACCTCTCCTCCATATATCTACAAGAGAAAGTTTATTCTTGCCCCGCCCCCGCCAATTAAGCAAAATGACTCTAAAATGTTTCTGTATCTGACAGTACTATTACTTGCCACTCTTGTAGTTGCTGACGATTAAAAGAAGGAAATATCCTTTGCAAAATTAAACCTCAATTCCTTGCTTTCACTTTTACACATGCATACACACACACACATATACACAAACACACACACACACATATATATATAGAGTGTAATGGGTATAATAATATTTATAGCACCATTAAACATCCCAGGTCAGTTGCAATAAACATATATATATATAT
>JAJPUD010004211.1:86002-109459 GCA_023553655.1 Myrmecobius fasciatus
ATATTGAACCAGCCCTGCATTCCTGGTATAAATCCTACTTGGTCATGGTGTACTATCCTGGGGATAACTTTCTGTAATCTCGTTGCTAAAATCTTATTTAAAATTTTTGCATCAATATTCATTAGCGAAATGGGTCTATAGTTTTCTCTCCCAGTTTTCTCCCTGCCTGGTTTAGCTATCAGCACCATATCGGTCTCATAGAAGGAATTTGGTAGTACACCTTCTTTTCCTATTTTTTCAAATAGTTTATATAGTATTGGGATTAATTGTTCTTTGAATGTTTACTAAAATGCACATGTCAATCCATCTGGCCCTGGAGATTTTTTCTTAGGGAGTTGATTAATAGCTTGTTCTATTTCTTTTTCCAAAATGGGGCTATTTAAATAATTTATTTCCTCTTCTGTTAACCTAGGCAATCTATATTTTTGTAGATATTCCTCCATTTCATTTAGATTATCAAATTTATTGGCACAAAGTTGGGGAAAGAAACTCCTAATTATTACTCTAATTTCCTCTTCATTGGAAGAAAGTTCTCCCTTATCATTTTTGAGACTAACAATTTGGTTTTCCTCTTTCCTTTTTCTGATCAAATTAACTAAAGGCTTATCTATTTTGTTGGTTTTTTCATAAAACCAACTCTTAGTTTTATTTATTGATTCGATAGTTTTCTTATTTTCAGTTTTATTGATCTCCCCTTTAATTTTCAGAATTTCCAATTTGGTATTTAATTGAGGGTTTTTAATTTGGTCTTTTTCTAGCTTTTTTACTTGTAAGCCCAGTTAATTGATCTTCTTTTTCTCTGTTTTATGCAAGTAAGCATCTAGAGATATAAAATTACTCCTTATAACCACTTTAGCCGTGTCCCACAAATTTTAGTATGTTGTCTCACTATTGTCATTCTCCTGGATGAAATTATCAATTGTATCTGTAATTTGCTCTTTCACCCATTCATTCTTCAGGATTAGATTATTTAATTTCCAATTAGCTTTTGGTCTGTTTTCTCCTGGCCTTATATTACATGTGAGTTTTATTGCATCATGATCTGAGAAGGATGCATTTACTATTTCTGCTTTTCTGCATTTGATTTTGAGGTTTTTATGCCCTAACACATGATAAATTTTCATATAAGTTCCATGAACCCCTGAGAAAAAAGTATACTCCCTTCTATCACCATTCAATTTTCTCCATAGATTTATCATACCTAACTTTTCTAGCCTTTGATTTACCTCCCTAACTTCTTTCTTATTTATTTTGTGATTTGATTTATCTAATTCTGAGAGAGCAAGGTTGAGATCTCCCACTAGAATAGTATTACTGTCTATTTCTCCTTGCATCTCTGTTAGTTGTTCCTCTAGGAATTTGGATGTTATGCCACTTGGTGCAAAAATGTTTAGTATTGATACCGCTTCATTGTCTGTGGTACCCTTTAGTAAAATATAGTTTCCTTCCTTTTCTCTTTTAATTAGATCTATTTTTGTTTTTATTTGATCCGAGATAAGGATTGTTACCCCTGCCTTTCTTTGTTCACCTGAAGCATAGAAGATTCTGCTCCAGCCTTTTACCTTCACTCTGTATGTATCTCTATGTTTTAGATGTGTTTCTTGTAAAAAACGTATTGTAGGATTCTGGCTTTTAATCCAGTCTGTTACCCGCTTCCATTTTATGGGAGAGTTCATCCCCTTCACATTCACAGTTAAAATAACTATATCTGTATTCCCGGCCATCTTATTTGCCCAGAGTTATGATTTTCTCGAGCCTTTCCCCTCTCTCCCTTACCCCCTCCCCAGTACTTTATTTTTGATGACCACCTCCCTCCAACAGTCCTCCCCCCTTTAGAATCCCTCCTACCCCTTTATACCTTTTCCCTAATCCTTCTATTAGTCTATCCCTTTCCTTTCCTCCTTTCCCTCCCACCTTCCCACAAGGAGGGTCAGGCCTTTCTTTGAAGCCAGATGTGTCTGATATACTCTCTTAGATCCCAATCTAATGAGAGTAAGGTTTACACAATAGTCATTGCCCTCCCTTCTTTCCTTCAATTATATTAGATCTTCTATGTCTCTTTATGAGATTTTGCCTTATTTTACCTCCTTCATTTTTGCTTTATTTTGCCTCCTTTCCTCCCCTTTTTTTTCAGTATGGTACCCTTTCCACCTCTATTTTCTTTTCCAGTATTATCAAAGAAAAATCGA
The DNA here is from genome assembly GCA_023553655.1 of Myrmecobius fasciatus. NCBI lineage: Eukaryota > Metazoa > Chordata > Mammalia > Dasyuromorphia > Myrmecobiidae > Myrmecobius > Myrmecobius fasciatus. The sequence goes on from JAJPUD010004211.1 coordinate 88,192, forward strand.
ATTATATCCCCATTCTTTTAGGATACCTATAGTAGAAATATAGTTCATAAGAGTTCTTTCCTTTTTACCTTTTTATGCTTCTCTTGAGTTCTGTATTTGGAGGTCAAATTTTTGGTCAGATCTGGTCTTTTCATTAGAAATAGGTGAAATTTTCCTGTATCATTGAATGACCATCTTCTTCCCTGGAAGATGATGCTCATTCTAGCTGGATAACTTATTCTTGGCTGTAATCCAAGTTCTTGGTAAATGCATTTCTCGATAAGTTAAACTTGGTTTTACTTTCTTGTGAAATTCCCCTGATTCTGTTGATAATATGGTGATCAGACTTTCTGTTTAATTATAAGTATTTGGTTTTTTTTTTTTTTGAAATGCCAATAATTCTTTTACTTTGTCATTAAAATCTATCTTCAGAGTCAGTTGTTTTGGTGTTTAGATAGCTTAGGTAGCATACCATTTTCTGTGTGTTTTGACCTGGCTACAATATTTTTTGTTGCATTTAAACACAATTCAGTAAGTATTTAGTGTGCACTGTTTATAAAGCATTGTGAAAAGTACCAGGTTTACAAAGTTTTAAAAAAAGAACGACAGCCTCATTTCTCAGGGATCTTGGAGAATGCCACAGATACCCAGATAATTAAATAAGTCTGCACAGAGTAATTCCAGAGAGATAGAACCCTAACATTTTAGGGGAATCAGGCAAAGTCTTGTGTAAAAGGTAGACCTTAAGGTGTGTTTTAAAGGAAATTAGCAATATAACAAGGCAAAATAAGAAAGGTGTATATTCTAGGTATGAATCATTAAAAACATCAAGGTGGGAGATGGGATGTGGTATATCTGTAATAGCCAGGAAGCTAGGTTAATTATGTTGGAGAATGAATAAGGGGGAGTAGTACAAAATACCCATGGTCACAAATGGAGGCTAGAGTGTAGGAGAGGAGGTAAGTTACAGGCAAAGAATTTTTCATTTTATTATGGAAATGAGGGGTTGCTGAAAATTTTTAGTAGGGGAATGACACTAATCAGATCTGTGTATTTGTCTTCTGCTTCTGCCAATTTTCTTTTTAGAGCATGCATTAATTTGCTAACATTTTCTGCCTTCTGTTCTATATCATCATTGCTCTTACTGTCTTTAAAGAGTTCTTCTCTAACAGATTTGGTTTTCCAAATTATATCTCCTTGTAATTATTTCATTAAGATTCTCAACAACTCTGTTCAACATTTGTTCCATTGTATTTCTGGGGATGAAGTTTTGGTGTTTTTCTATTTATGATTTCTTTTCACTTTTTAAAACAATAATATTTCTATGGAAGGAGAAGAAAGATGGGCATAATTTGACATAGTCTTTAGAGTTTGATAGATGACATTTCAAAAGGTTAAGAGATGGTTGCAAAGCATCCTATCAGTTTTATGGGAGCTGGGGAAAGACTTGAGAACTGGAGAGTGTAAATTCTCAAGAATGAAAATCTGAAGACACAAATAAGGAAGCAAATGTAGAGTCATCTGAAGAAAGTGATATAGATGCACAAGGAAATCATTAACCAATTTAAATTTTATAAAAAAATGCAAGGATCAAATCAAGGACAGGTAATTGAAAATGAACAAAAGATCTCGACACAGTCCTGTAAAACCAGTATCAAGTGAAAATGAGTTAATGCTGGTGAATAAAGCTAGGGACAAAGGGGGAAAAGTTTATTTTCTAAATACATTAAAGGAAAAAAAGTCACATCAAAGGAAGTATAGCACCATTTCTCAGGATGAACAGTAATAGTGATCAATGATAAGAGAAGAAAAGTTGAACTGCTAAGTTCCTCTGTTGCTTTTTTCTCAACCAAGGAGAATAACCCATATGGTGGAAAAAATAGAACACTTCCAATTTTCTCTCCCTTTCCTCAACCCCCTCCCCTAGATGGCAAGTAATCCAATATATGTTAAACATGGTAAAAATATATGTTGAATCTAATACATGTAAACATATTTATACATTTGCCTTGCTGCACAAGAAAAATCAGATCAAAAAGTGAAAAAATGAGAAAGAAAACAAAATACAAGCAAACAGCAACAAAAAGAGTGAAAATGCTGTGTTGTGATCCACATTCACTTCCAATAATCCTCTCTGAGTGTAGATGGTTCTCTTTACAACAAGATCATTGGAACCAGTCTGAATCATCTCATTGTTGAAAAGAGCCACATCCATCAGAATTGATCAAAGTATAATCTTGCTGTTGCGATATACAATAATCTCCTGCTTCTGCTCATTTCACTTAGCATCAATTCATGCAAGTTTCTCCAGGCTTCTCTGAAATCATCCTGCTGGTCGTTTCTCACAGAACAATAATATTCCATGACATTCATATACCATAACCTATTCAGCCGTTCTCCAGTTGATGGGTATCCACTTAGTTTCCAGTTTCTTGCCACTACTAAGAAGGCTGCCACAAACATTTTTGTACATGTGGGTCCCTTTCCTTCCTTTAGTATCTCTTTGGGATATAAGCCCAGTAGAAACACTGCTGGATCAAAGAGTATGCACATTTTGATAGCCCTTTGGGCATAATTCCAAATTGCTCTCTAGAATGGTTGGATCAGTTCACAATTCCACCAACAAGGTATTAATGTCCCAGTTTTCCCAAATCCCCTCCAACATTCGTCATTATCTTTTCCTGTTACCTTAGCCAATCTGAGAGGTATGTAGTGTTACCTCAGAGTTGTCTTAATTTGCATTTCTCTGATTAATAGTGATTTAGAGTACCTTTTCATATAATTAGAAATGGCTTCAATTTCTTCATCTGAAAATTGTCTCTTCATACCATTTGACCATTTATCAATTGGAGAATTGCTTGAATTCTTATAAATTTATGTCAATTTGGTAAGTATTTTAGAAATGAGGATATAAGTTGTTGTTTTCTTTCCTTTTTACCTTTTTATGCTTCTCTTGTGCATTTGAAGATCAAATTTTCTATTCAACTCTGGTCTTTCCATCAGAAATAGGTGAAATTCACCTATTTCCTTGAATGGCCATCTTTTTTCCCTGAAAGATGATGCTCTGTTTTGCAGTATAGTTGATTCTTGACTGCAGTCCAAGTTCCTTTGCCTTTCAGAATATCAGATTCCATGCCCTCCAGTCTTTTGAAGTGGAAGCTGCTAGGTCCTGGGTAATCCTGATTGTATCTCCTCAGTATTTGAATTGTTTCCTTTAGGCTACTTGCAATATTTTCTCCTTGTTTTGATAATTCTAAAATTTAGCTACAATGTTCCTTGGAGTTTTTATTTTGCGCTCTCTTTCAGGAGGTGATAGGTGAATTCTTTCAATGGCTGTTTTACCCTCTGATTCTAGGACATTCAGGCAGTTTCCCCTGATGATTTCCTGAAAGGTGATGTCTAGGCTCTTTTTTTTTAATCTTGGTTTTCAGTCCAGTAATTTTTAGATTGTCTCTCCTAGATCTATTTTCCAGGTCAGTTATTTTTCCAAAGAGGTATTTTACATTTTCTTCAATTTTTTTCTTTCTTTTCTTTTTTTTTGTTTGATTCTTGAAGTCGCATTGATTCATTCACATCCATTTGTTCAATTCCTATTTTAGTGAATTATTTTCTTCAGTCAGCTTCTTTTGTCTTCTCTTGCATTTAGCCAAGTGAACTTTTAAATGGGGTGTTTTGTTCATTGCATTTTTTTCCATTTCACAAATTCTCTTTTTCAATGAATTGCTTTCTTTTTCACATGTAATTTGTAAGCAGTTATATTCTTTTTCTGTTTCATCAAATCTGTTTTGTAGGGGATTTTATGCTTTTCCCATTTCATCAAATTTATTTTTTAAGGACTTTTTCAGATAATTTCTGTTTTTCCTTTTCCATACCCTCTTGCAAAGATCTCATTTCTTTTCCCCATTTTTCTTCTAACTCTTTTTTAAGATCCTTTTTGAATTCTTCTAAGACAGCTTTGTCAAATGGGGACCAACTCATTTCACCCTATGGGGATTCATCTGGAGCTGATTTGCCTTTAGGATCCTCAGGGTGTGAGTTCTATTCTTCTCTTTCTCCATAAAAGCTGTCTATGGTCAGAGCTCTTTTTGCTATTTTGCTCATTTTTTTAAGGTTGAGGTCTGCTTTTAAGGAAAGGGATGACAGCAAGGTCCTGTTTTTCTGGAGTTCTGAGGCTCACAATTTGCCTTTTGTATTTGCTTTGGGTGTCTCACAGCAAATCTACTGAACTACTGGTTTGTAACTAGCACAGAGTAGCCTAAGAGTCTCACAGAAGATTCCCTGGTGTGCAGACGCCACAATGCCCTGGCTCCCCACCCCAGCTCCTTTCCTGGGGCACCTTGTGCTTTGATATGGGCTCAGCAGCCTCTCCCCTGCTCAATTGAAATAGGCCTTTTTTTGAAGTTCTTCCAGAGTATCTTTTTCTGGAAATTTGTTGTACTCCAAATATTTCTGGGTTCTGTCACTCAAAAACCAGTTGAGAGTCTTAAACTGCTGTTAATTTGAGGGAAACTCTGAGGTGTTTTGATAGAGATGTGTCTACTCTCCATCCTCCTTTCACACACACCCCCCCGGAAACACTTTTTCAACATTACAAATGATAACTCTACACATGAGAATCACCAATTGGTTCATATGGAAATCAAATTGATTAAGAAGTGGAGAAGTTGTATACAGTCAATTAAAACAAGACCTGGAGATGGTGGCTCTCAGGTCATGAGTTTCTTATTGCAAAATTTAGACTGAAATTAAAGAAAGTAGGAAAACTATTAGACCTAAATAATGTCCCTTATAAATATGAAGTGGAAACAAAGTATAGATTTAATGGATTAGATTTGGTAGATAGAGTGCCTGAAGAGCAATGGACAGAAGTTTGCAACACTGTACAGGAGACAGCAATGAAAAATATCTTAAAGCAGAAGGAGAGCAAAAAAACTAACTGGCTTTCTGATGAGACTTTACAAATAGCTTAGGAAAGAAGGAAAACAAAGGAAGGATATACTTTGTTCAGTGGAGAATTATAGATAATAGCAACGAAAGTTAAAAATGTTTTCTTAAGTGGACAATGCAAAGAAATATAAGAAAACAATAGAATGGGAAAGACAGATATCAAGAGAATGCTTAATGTAGAAATGGGCATGATGAAAGACTAAAATTGTAGGGACTTAACAGAAGAAGAAAAGATTAAGAAGGGGTGCTAAGAAAACACAAAAGAATTATATAAGAAAGAACTTAACATCACTCATAAAATAACCATGATGATATGATTACTGATCTAGAGCTAGACATCCTAGAGAACGATGTGAGCCTTAGGAAACATTGCTAACAAGAGGGCTAGGGTAAGTGACAGAATTCCAACTCAGGTGTTTAAAATCCTAAAAGATGATGCTGTTAAACTAACCTTTTCTAATCCAGTACTTTATGTCTCAACTCTAAGGAAGAACAATACCATGAAATGTTTGAATCATTGAATAATTGTGTTAATTTCATATTCCAGTAAGGTTATGCTTAAGATTCTGATCACTAGGCTTCAGCAATATGTGATCCAAGAATTACCAGAAGAGCAGTTTGGTTTTCAAAGAGAAAGAGAAACTTTAAACCAAATTGCCAACATTATCTGGATTATGGAGAAAGCAAAAGAGTTCCAGGAAAAAATAAAAACCAAAAATATTTACTTCTGCTTTTTAGGACAGCACTAAAATCTTTGATTGTGTGGATGACAACAAAAAATGGCAGGTCCTCAAAGAGGTGAGAGTAGCAGGTCTTCTTATTTGTCTCCCAGGACCCTGTATGTGTGTTAAGAAGTAACACTTAGAATTGAACATGGAATAACTGTGTGGCTTGAGATTCGAAAAGCAGCACAAGAAGATTGTATATTGTCAACTTATTTATTTAACTTTTATGCAGATTGCATTATATCAAATGCCACACTGGATTAATCACAAACTGGAATTAAGGTTGCCAGGATAATTATCAGCTTCCTTAGATATGCAGATGGTACCACTCTGATGGCAGAAAGGTAAAAAGAAGCCTCTTGGGAATGAAGGACAAAGATATAAAATGTCTTAAAGCTTTTCATCAAAACAAAACAAAACTAAGATGTTGGCAATTTGTCCCATTACTTCCTAGAAAATGGAGAAGAAATGGAAGCAGTGTTAGATTTTATATTTTTGGACACAAAGGTGACTGCAGATGGTGACTGTAGTAATGAAATTAAAAGATGCTTGCCCCTTGGAAGGAAAACTATGACAAATCTGGACCGCATACAGATCAGAATCATCACCTTGCTGACATAGGCTCATATACTCAAAGCTGTGGTTTTTCTGGTAGCAATATAGGGCTGTGAGAGTTGGATTATAAGGAAAGATGAATGTATATTTTTGAATTGGGGAGCTGGAAAAGACTTTTTGGAGTCCCTTAGACAGCAAGGAGATCAAATCAGTCAACAGTTAAAGAAATTAATTTAGATTTCTAATTGGAAAGACAAAAACTGTAGCTGAAGCAAACATAACTACCTTGGCCATATAACAAGAAGACAGAACCTATTGGAAAACACACTGATTTGAACGAAATGCAAAAGGAAAAGAATGACATGGACAGATAGTGTCATAGAAACAACAAGCCTAAACTTAGACAGTCTTTGAGAGATAGTGGAAAATAGAAGTGCCTAATGACAGATTAAAAAAAAAAACCTGAAAAGACATGAACTGATGCAAAGTAAAATGAGCAGAACCAGGAAAACATTGTACACAGTATCAGTAACATTGTGTGATGATCAGCTATGATTGATTCACCTGTTCTCAGCAATAAACCTATCCAAGACACATACGAAGGACTCATGCAGGAAAATGCTCTCCCTAACCAGATAAAGAACCAATAGACTCAAAGCGCAAATTGAAGCAAAGTTTTTACAACTATTTTTCTTTCTTGTGTTTTTTCCCTTTTGAGCTGTTGCTTCTTTCACAACTGTGACTAATATGGAAATATGTTTTACATGATAATACATGTATAAACTATATCAAAGTGCCTACCATCTTCAGAAAAGGGGAGGATAGAGAGGGAAGGAGGGAGAAAAATTTTGAACTCAAAATTTTGTAATAATGAATGCTAAAAATTTTGTTGCCTTGTAATTGGGAAAAAATAAAATACTAGCAAATGAAAAAAAGAAAAGTAGGCTTCCCGTTCTTATAGTCTTGACAAGCATTGGAATGTATCTGATGAGATGAAATTTTATGAAGAAAAATGGAAAGTGTTATCTTTATGTTCAGAAAAATGAACTTCATAAGAATAGGAAGGTGGAGGCATGGTTAGCCATCAGTTTGTTTGAAAAAGGCCTGAAGGTTTCAGTGAACTTCACCTCACTATGATGTAGCAGCCAAGAAATGGTAGGAATAAGGACATTCTAGGAGAGGCATTGTAGCATAATGAATGCAGAGCTGCCTTCTGAAACAGAAAAGTCTGGCTTCAAGTTCTGTTTTTCACATCTATACACTGTGTGATCTCAGGCAAAATTTGAACCTCATAGTGCTCTAGGATATGAAGAATTTATGGCCCTGAGAAGGTCCTGACCCATTTTGGTAGAGGGAGTTTGCTCACCTGGATATTCTCTATACTGATGAATTCATTGGTCCAGTAATTACCTTTGTACTCTTTCTAGTTATGGTTTCTATGGTTCTGAGTGTCATAGATTAAGAATGGCATTGGTAAATTAGATAGTAGCCAGAAAAGAACTGTTATGATATGGAAGGGCCTTGACTCGATATTCTATAAAGATAAGGTGAAGGGAAAGGAGTGTTTAGTCTGGAGAAGAGAAAAGACTAGGAAAGAGGAAATGCTTACTGTCTTCATGTAGATGAAGGACTAAAATGTGGTAGATTTTGTGATAGAGGGAATAACCAGGAGCAGTGGTTAGAAACTGAAAGATGCAAATCTGGGCTTGAAATCTAACAATGAGAAGTGACACAAAGTGGAATGGGCATTCTCAGGGAGGAGCTGGTGGGTTCCTCCTCATTGGAGGTCTTCAAGTCGAGGCTATCTTATAGTGGGGATTTCTTTTGTGTAAGGTTGGACGATGTGGCTACTAGGGTTCCTTAGAATTCGTAAATTCTATGAGACACCATCACATTGGCTTCTGTTTTTGTTTCCTCATTTCTTTACTGGGTATATATGTAAGTGTGTGTGTGTGTGTGTGTGTGTGTGTGTGTATGTATGTATATATATATGTATATGTTTTCCCTACAAGATTTTCTTTTTGAGGATGTTGTTCCTTTTCCCCATTAGTTCTTTTCCTTTATCTGGCACCTCTTGCTATTTTTTTTTTAATTTTTGACATGATGAAAGGGAGCTGAATGACCACTCACCTAACAAGCTAGCTTCCAGTCTCTGGATGTTCTTTTTGCTAGTCCTTTCACTACCCAACTCACTTCTTTAGAGGCATTTTCTAGCATAGCCTTGGAAAGATAGTCAGGGGTTGTACGGATGGAGTTGAAGGGAATTCCCGATGAGACCTACATGTCAATGACCCTTATATTTTCAGTACAGATGTTGAGATACTTCCAAATTGTGGAAGTTATTACTAAATATATTTAGTGCCTTTTTTTAGACAATAAAAGCTTTGTTACTTTTATTATGGGCTGAGAAAAATGCTTTAAATCTTGCGATCTGAAGTAATATCTCCTGTCCTAAAGGCAATGAAGCTTTTCAAGAGAAGGGGTATGGGGGCGGGGAGTACATTCTGTAAAATTAGTTTATGGTGTTGGAATTTTGTTGCAATTTTGGTTCATATATTTTTATTAAGTGTAACCTTAATATGTAAATTAAATTATTATATAACAGAGAGCAGTGTTTTCATAAAATAAGGCTAGGTTTTATATCCTAAAAGACAAAAGAGATAAAGCAGCAAGGCAGCTCTGCATGTATTTGATGCCTGTGAAATGAGCTGTTGGATTTGCTATCACAGGCTAGCAGACGGCATTGTGCCAGCACACCAGCCCCAGCCCGTTGGGCAGAGGACTTTCATTAGGGAGGACATTGTAACTGATACTAAATAAAGACCATTTAAAGTCTTACGAGTAAGGGGCAGGGGGGCACCAAAGGCAGCCTTCAGTAAAGCCATATAGAATCTTGCATGTGTGTGTCCATAGAACAGCCTCCCCTTAATCTTCACTTGGCCTGACAGAGGAAAAAAAAACTGGCTTACAAAATGTGTCCATGCTTCCAGTACAGAAAATAACACTGTGAACAGGAAAGAGGCAGGAAGCATCCAGGTTGTAGGAGCTTCTGCTAAGGCCTTAATGAAGAGATAAACATTTGTAATAAACACTTTCATTGTTCTTGTGAAGGCTTGGAGTTCACAGTCTGGTAGCCTTTATATTTGGGGTTTGTTTTTCAGCTTCGTTAATTCCTTTTGCTTTTCTATAGCATAGTCCTTTTCTGGTTTATTCTCTCCTCTCTCACAGTCCCCCATTGAACCCTCCCTGGTAACAGAAATAAAACACTTAAATAAAACCAGCCAACAGCTGTGGTGTCTGACCACTAATGAAATATGCTTTTTTGTTTTAAATTATTTTTGTTCTCTGCTCACCAAACAAGAAAAAATTAGTATTTCCACACAAAGAATAGAACTGAAAAAGCTGATTATATATGAATCCACGAATTTTTGTTATATATTGCTTTTTAAAAAAAAAGTCATAGATAAAATTCAGCACGTTCCTTTGAAAGCTCTCCTGCTGTCTGTTTCTTTCTGAACTTCCTTCTATTTTTTCTGAACATTTTCTTTGAAATGCTTCAATGGCCATCTTTGCTTCCTTCTTTTCTTTTTCTTCTTTTTTTTGGATAACCCCATTACTAACCCCTTCCTCCATTTTTTTTTAAAGAGATAGAGAAACAAAGCCCTTAAACATGCATATTCACACAAAATCAGTCCACATACTGGCCATGTCAGGAAAAAGAATATTATAAAACAATCTGCATCAATAGCTGCCCTTTATTTTCACCCTACACACACACAAATACACACACACACACACACACACACACACACTCCTCTCTTTCTGGTTTCATATCTCTGTTCCAGAGCCAAGATTCTACATTACTCTTACATCATAATTCAGCTGCCTTTCACTATTGTTTACATTTGTATTATTGTGTACATTGTTCCTTTGGTTCCATTGTCTTCCCTCTGTCAGTTCATACAAAGCTTTTTCCTGCATTTCTGAATTCCTTATATTCGTCAGCTCCATAATATCAGTTAGCATTTGTACCAAATGATTTACAAGAACTTCTTGTATTGGGTGGAAAAGAGGGCAAAAATTCCCTAATTTAGGGGCAAGGGATGAAAAGAGGAGCAGCAGGAGAGCTTTTGGTCAGAATGGTCTGATTCACATGTTATTTAATAGACCAGCCCAATCTCCAATTTCTTGTAAATTCCAAATTAATGAAGTATAATTAAATTCTACAGGAGTAGGTTAAGCACCTACTATGTGCCAGGCCAAAAAAAAAGGAGTAGTTCTAACTACTAAGTTCAAGGTCTTTTTACATTCTACTTGGGAGGGGGACACAATAGTTACAGATATCAGAAATACAAAATGTATGTGAAGTCATTTTCAGGGCAAGGGTATAATAGTGACAACCATGGGGACTTAGAAAGGACTCCTATAGAGGTAGTGCGGGAGCTTAAGGCACTTTTAAGGGCTGCTGATGAGGAAAGCCTTGGTCTCTGTGTGGATTTGTGCCTCCATACATCTGCCTGTAGCTTATGGCACTTTTTCCATCCATATCTTCCTTCCCCAAGTCACTTCCAGAGTCACAAACTGAGTCATTTCGTTGTGTTCACATCTTCAGTGGTGCTACCCCCTTGCATCTAGCACCATCCTTTGTGATCAAAACTTTTTGGTCAGAACTTGACTGAGAATTTGTAGACACCTTCACTGCACTGTTTTTAGGTAGCTTATCTATTTTGTCATTATTTATTTAATTATTGAACCCTCCTAACACAGAAGCCATGGTACCAAATGCAACTTTTCATGCTGCCTTCCTAGTGGGTCTAAGACATATATAGGTAGGCAAAACTTAGAGCAAAGCAAAAAAGGCAAGGAAGATAGACTTTTGAGAGAGGCACATAAGAATGGGGAAATCAATTAAGGAGACTGGTGAGAAACTAATGTCAAGACAAGGTCATTACACACAGTCTAAAGAAGCCCCTGAACCACCAAGAAGGCCTGGCTGCTGTCACCCAGCAGCTTTGTGTCAGAACAGGTCCCAGAGACAGGACTCCACATTTCCTGCCCATTTCTAGGACCCCACTTACCATCTCTCACTGAGCAAAGCACAGAACCCAAAGGAAAATAAACATTTTCCTATAGTTCAATTGCCAATTCAGCTTGGTATCATCTCATTTAAATCTGCAACTCTAAGGATGAAGCTACAGTCACCTGCTACAAATGTGGAGACTGATAGATTCATTGGAGTCCAAAGGAGAGAGGAAGATATTTGAATTCAACTGGGGCCTACCAAAGTAAAGACCTACCTAGGGATAACAAAAGCCCCACTTAAGGATAAAATAAGCTCATCAGTGCTCCTCCTGCTTGCCTCTGGGAATGGCTTGGCTTCCTAAAGTTTTTCAGTAATCCAGGCCCTCTCTCTTTAATGCCCCTGTGAGGTCTTTATTCACTCCCATCACTGGCATCTTTGTAGTTAGGATCAAATGAAACAACATTTGTAAAACACTTAGTATAATGTGAGGTACTTAGTAGGCACTAGATAAATACCCCTATACCCTATACCCCACTTAGTGGGAACTTAAAAATATCTCCTGAAATGGAACTGAATGTTTATGGAACTCCTGGTGTAGGAAATCCAAGATCAATGCAGATCTCAGTCTGTCTGTAGTCATATCCTCCAGATTGTTGGTGTTGTTCTTTGTTCCTGAAGATAACCATAACATCTGTGTCATGCAAATAAATTGGATTTGATCCTGGGAGGGCTGTGCAATGTCACCAGCCTCACTTTTCCCTCCAGAGCTACCTGGATTCAGTGGCCAGAGATAAGTATGCCTGGAGATGGCCCTGAATTCTGTGAGAGACCTTGGCCTTTTTTAGCTAAGGTCTTTAACAGGTCTCTGTATGATTGAGGCAACACCCATTCAATGGTTAAGGCTAGGTAAGAAATGAGGCAAAAAATGTTTTTTTTAACCTAGTGGACAAAAAAAAAATCAATTTGGGAGGGGAAGACCCTCAGAGTTTCGGACCACAACAGTAACAATTGCTATTTTCATTCAGAAGGCTGGCAGACTGGAAGAAGTGTTGCCTGGCCTTCTTTGGGATAGCCCCTATTTATGAAATATACTCCAGATAGTCCAAGGCCAGGCAGCTGGTAGCTATCAGTGACTGAATTTGAAGCCAGGTCTTCCTGGTTCCAAATCTGACACTCTGTCTATCCATGTTTAAAAAACAAAACAAGACAAAACAACAAATCTAAAAAGCAGTTTCTTCACAAAAACAAGTGAGGCATGGAGTGAGATAAACAGTATTAGGAAAGTGATTAAAATTAATGAATTGAATTGAGCAAAACCATTATGAAAAAATATCTAATTTGCTTTTCATGAGCAAATTTTATTCTAGAATTTGTTTTGCCAGTTTTCATTCCAAGTGTCTAAAGATAAGAACTGAAATCTGCCCATTTTATAGATGAAAAGCAAAGAAAATCAGAATTGACTTTTGAATTGCGACCCTTAAGGCAAGGACCGAGGCCCAAACAAATCTCCCTGACTTTTTCCTTTCTTCCAGTGCAAGTCCCCTACTCTGGAGCTCCATTTTTCTCTCTCCCAGGCCCTAACTGCCTTCTCACTGTACTATTGTTCCTTCTTCTGACTGCTCAGTCACTCCAGGAACCTCTGTTTTGCTGTGTCCTTTACTCCTCTCTGGCCCACTACTTGTTATATTTTTAAGTTTCATACCATGAGAAAGAAGGCATCAGTTGGGCCCTGGGCTTGATTCTATTTACCTGAGTTGGAATGAACTCTCTCCTATGTACTCTGGCCCCTACACTGCTGAGAGGGTATCCAATGTAGTACTCTTAGGAGCCATTCTCTTCCTTAAGTCTCTTGCTAGCATGTCTCCATCTTCCTCATCTTCTCTTCCTCCTTTGTCTTTCTTCCCCACCTCCTCCTTATCTACTAAATGGAATTCCCTAAGGAAAGCATAGTTTCTTGTAGTTTTGTATTATCTTTGTCTGTGGTATCTTATCCATTAAGATACCTTGATTAATCTGAATTTTCCTTCTCTCCCAGAGCCCAGGACAATGCTCTGTACCAATAAATAACTTCATAAATATTTGTGTACTGCATTCAGTCTCAGGATCTTCTGTCTGCCTTTCAAGGGCCTCTCTAGACCATCTCATTTCTTCCATGTCTTGGCCTGGTGCCTATTATCCCTGCTATCTGTAATGGCCTTCCTCACCAGTTCTGACTATTCTCAGCCCAGGCCCCTACCTCCTCTCTGAATGAGAAATTAAATTTGTTTTTTTTCCTTTCTCTAAAAATCACTTTTAGTTTGTTCTCAAGAGGTATGGCCAATGATGCCATAAACAGAAATGAAATGAAACTTAGAGAAACAGAGAAATCCAGCCTACCTACGAATCTCTGACTGCTTTGTACATTGGGTGATTAAATTTTCACCAACATTAACATATGACACCATGTTGAAATGATTTGTAAGTCTTTTAGGATTTTATAAACAGCTTAATCTCTCAATTCTACATGATGAAAAGCCAAATAATTATTTATTATGTCTCTCCACCACTGGTGTATAGAATTTTTTAAAGATTAATTTTAACTTTGGGGTTCTCTTAAGATTAGAGGAATAGCAATGGAAAATAAAGAAATCATGAAATCATCTTTGTCTCCTTAGGCCCACTGCAGCCTAAGCTGTGCCCAAGCATTTTGTCATGGAGCTTCCTCTTATCCCAGTGCAGGAAGGGCTTTCTTCTCATTGTCAACCTAAAACAGCCATCATCATTTCATTAAATCATGTTGAACTTCTGAGAATTGCAGAAAGGAGCCATAATATGCAATATTTGTTCTGCAAACTGACTGAATATTTATAATATTTAGTCTATACCATGCTATTTATTCTAAAAAATGACATATTTGTTTTTTGTTTTCTTACTAGAGCATAAGGCAAATTATATTAATTAGGCTATTTACATGATTTCCTAACTTAGAGCAGTGAAACTTGCCGTCAGCTACCAAATAATTGGAATTACAATTGCTGGAGATATCACAAGTTTGTTAATTATATCAGACTTCATCAGGCTCGGATAGGTTGCTAAGTGGTCTCTTTCCCCCTTCTTCCCTTCCTTCTCCCTCTCCTTTATCCCAGCTCCCCTCACCTTCACCTCTTTTTGGTTTGATTTGTAACCTGCACCCTTTAGCCCCAATTGGCAACACACACCCACATTCACAGTCAGTGCTCAAAGAGAGCATCATTTCCATTGGGATCTATTTTTCTATACATGGGATGAATAGAATTTATCTTTAGCAAAGATTCTGGAAGAAAAGAGGGCTATAAGCTGTTGTAAAACCCTGCCATTACCCTCTCAACTTTACCAAACTATGAAAATACACAAATGGGAGAACATGAATTATGAGTTATAAGAGCAACATGAGCTGGTAGTAGAAGGTACCTGTCAAAACAGTGCCGGATTTTGCCAAGTTTCAAATTTCTTCTTAAACTTACTTCAAGGACAAGCACTTGGAAAATTTGCTTTCAAAGGTATCATAAATTAGGATAAAAAACACAACTCTAACATGAGGGTTAGAGTGGGTTGTGACATAAGTTCATTTAGCATTGTCTAAGACGTAAACTTAGAATGTGAGTATGTGTAAAAATCAAATGATAAAATATAGGTGGACATCATGAACATGTATCTTTGGAGTGTCATTGACTTGCTTTTCCTGTTTGCAAATGACACGAATCTGGAAATGATAGCATAATGTTTTGGATGTCATATGATATGAGAAATGGTCAAGAGGTTAGATTTGCTAGATTGAAGCTCATTAAATGAGCTAAGTAAAAAATCTTCCACAAATAGCTGTGGGTTTTGGTGGTCTGTAAGCTCAATATCAACACTGTGACACGGGAACCCCAAAACGTGATTTAGGCTGAATAAAGATGGCACCCAAAGTGAAGAAACAGTGAGAAGAGTCCATTTGTGCTTTGGCTCCAATCACATCTCCTCCAGAATGGGCAGTGCCTTTAGGAAGGCAACTTGAAAGCATCGACACAAGGATAACAAGAATGGGAAGGAAATTAGAGACTAGGTCATAAAGTCAATCGAAATAACTAGTGATGTTGAATATGAAAGTCTTCAGGTATTTTGAAGGGCTCGCTTATGTAAAATGCATTAAACTTGTTCTACTTGGTCTCAAAAAAAGAACTGGGAGCCCAGGAGTGGAGCAGCAGAGAGGTAGATTTTGGCTTGCTACAAGAAGAAGCTTCCTAACTGTGAGAGCTGTCTCAAGTGGAAGAAAATAGCTATCTAGGAAGAGTTGGGCGTGCCATCAGATTCTCATCAGGTTTCCCCTTAGTGAAAGCCTGAAGGCGAGGCTGGATAATAAAATTCCAGGTATTTTGTTGAGGAGATTCCAGTTGAAGCATATGTTAGGCTAGATGGCTGCTAAGGTTTCATCTAGCTCTGAGGCATATCAGTATTCTGGGAAAACAGACCTTGTGCTTGCTAATATCACTCAAGAAATACTTACAATGGGAAGCAGAAAAGTGGAAAAAAAATTTACTTCCAAGGGTTCTAATAAAGGCCTCATTTCTAAAATACATAGAAAATTGACTCAAATTTGTAAGGATTCAAGCCATTCTCCAATTGATGAATGGTCAAAGAATATGAACAGACAATTTTCAGATGAAGAAACTAAAACCATTTCTAATCATATGAAAAGGTGCTCTAAATCACTATTGACCAAAGAAATGCAAACTAAAACGACTCTGAGGTACCATTACACACCTCTCAGATTGGCTAAGATGACAGCAAAAGATAATGACGAATGTTGGACGGATGTGGGAAAACTGGGACACTGATACATTGTTGGTGGAACTGTGAATGGATCCAACAATTCTGGAGAGCAATCTGGAACTATGCCCAAAAGTGCTATCAAATTGTGCATATTCTATAATACAGCAGGATCTCTTCTGGGCCTGTGTCCCAAAGAGATCATTAAAAAGGGAAAAGGACCCACATATGCAAAAATGTTTGTAACAGCCCTTTGAGAATTGGCTAAATAAGTTATGGTATGTGAATGTTATGAAATATTATCGTCCTATAAGAAATGATCGGCAGGATGATTTCAGAGAGGCCTGGAGAGACTTACAGGAACTAATGCTAAGTAAAAGGAGTAGAACAAGATCATTGTACAAGGCAACATCAAGATTATACACTGATTATTTCTGATGAGCTTGGCTCTTTTCAACAGGGAAGTGATTCAGGCCAGTTTCAATAGCCTTGTGATGAAGAGAGCCATCTCCATCCAAAGAGAGGACTGTGGAAACTGAATGAGGATAACAACCGAGTATTTTCACCTTTTTTGTTGTTGTTAGCTTGCTTTTTTCTCATTTTTTCCTTTTTGATTTGATTTTTCTTGTGCAGCAAGATAAATGTGGAGATATATATGTGGAAGAATTACATATGTTTAACATATATTGGATTACTTGTTGTCTGGGGGAGGGAACAGGGGAAAGAGGGAGAAAAATTTGTAACACAAGGTTTTAGAAAGATGATTGTTAAAAACTGTCTTTTTGTATGTATGTATGTATGTATTTTGAAAAAAAATTAAAAAAATAAAAAGCTATTATTATATTAGAAAGGATATACTTCTGCCATCATGGGCTGCCATCTTAGGGGAAGGAAAGGAGATCTATGCAAAGAACAATGATTCAGGAACCTAGCTAAGTGTCCTAAGCAGAGATGGTATTAGATTCCAAGGGTAGGACAGATCTTAGAGTTGTTCAAAAATAAATCAGAAATAAACAGCTCCCTTTTTGGAGGTGCCTTTGCTTTTTCAAGCTATTGGAAACTTTTTTCTTAAATTATTATATTTTTGGTGAAGAAACTTGGATATAATGCTGAGAAATACGTGGTGAGGCTCCAGAAATAAAGTAGGCTACACAGTTGATACCAAAATCAGCATTTCAGCTGGTAAATATGGTGGGAGTATGCGCTGATTTCTCAGAGTTTGTCTTCCTCTCTTCCCTTTCCCGTTTCATTTTTGGTCCCCCTTTTTTATTCTGTCCTGACACTACTAGATATTCTTGATTCCTATGCTGCAGAGAAAACTGTCAGGCACTGCTTATTATGACTAACTTTCCTCAGCTAATAGGATTGGGCCCCAAATATTAACAGTCTGTTCAGTGACACTGTGCTGGTTGCTTTAAGAAGTATAGTAAAAATGGAGACTGGACAGTAGATATAATTCAACAGCTTCCTTGCAAATTCATCTGAGCTGTTTTCTCATATACGGCAAACTCTTCACCTTGGATGCCTTCAGAGAGAATAAAATCACACCAGCAAGATAAGCACACTCCCACAGGCCCAGGGCAAATCATCATTTTAATAAAAATTGGAAATATGACCCAGAGTCCTGGAAGTGGGCCTCAAAGCAGTCATACTCACCATCATCAAATGCATCATTTCCCTGTCACTGGTAAGCTTGGTGCAAAGCAGCGATTCTAAGATTATCCAGCCTGTGCTACTATGGCTACCCAGCTTCAAAGGTGACCCCCCCCTCCACCCAAAGGGAGGGAGCCCCACTCGGCTGGGCTGCCTGCACCTAGCTTAGCTGATTTCCTCATCAGTAATTTGATTTTAATTTTGAATATCTGGGAGAAAATAAGTCACAAAACAGCTCTACAAGTCTGTGACCAACTACAAATAATTTTCCATTCTATCTTATTAAAATATTTGTAGTATATTTGTCACAGGTATATGTTTAGTAACATAGTATGCCATGTAGACAATATTAAGGCAGAATAGGAGAGGGGAAATTTAGTGCTGTAAGAATTGAGTTCAAACCCTACGTTTACTATTTATTACCTAATTGACATTGGACAATTCAGTGTGTGGGCTCTGTGACCCTGGACAAATCACTTCACCCTGTTTGCCTCAGTTTCTTCATCTATAAAATGAACTGGAAAAGAAAATGGCAAAAGCCACTCTAGTATCTCTGCTGAGAAAACCCTACATGGTGTAGTTCCTCAGATGGTATGGTCAGTGGGGTGGGAGAGGAGAAAGAATCCCTCCTATGTGCTTCCTACCATCTGCTGTAGGCATAAGAGCCTCCTCCATAATTGTCTCCAACTCTAAAATTCAGAAAATCATCCTGGGCCCAGCCATTAAAAGCTCCCCAAAGTCTATCTAATTTGAGGACTCAGATTATGTTTCTCCCTTTTTGATTCACTCAGAGTACTATTCATGCTTTCTACTGTAAAGGAGCATGTATATCATTATGTATGTATGTATCACATATGTATGTATGTAGATATATATATATACAGACATTGAAATATTCTTAACTATACATGTGTGTATAGAACATGCACGGTAATATACACATATCAGATATTCTTATCTAACGGAAAGTGGACATGAGTCCCCTCACCCAACTCAGTCGCTACAATCACAGAAAGCCAACACTGTAAGCACAAAGTATTAATTGGATATTAAACTGACCGTAGAGTTGAAGAATAGACTAGAAAATGGGCCATGAGAAAGGAAGGAAGGAAGTGTGTGCCCCAGAGCTGAAAGTGGCAAAGCTTTTCCCTGGAGCATGGGCTCTCTGTCTCCAAATTGCATGGTCTTTGCATTGATTCTATGGTATAGTGAGACAGAAAGCAGTTTGCTAGATCCCAGCATTCCTTTCTGACAGACACTTATTTCTCATGTGGATCCAGACATTGCTGGAATTGGAGAATCAAAAGCTTGTAAATAACTGTGTTTGTTCCCTCCTGTGTGTATTGTAATTATCGGGATAATAGAAAATAACATTCCCATGTGCATTCTTTTCTGTCCTTCAGCACAAGTCTCCCCAGGAATCAGCTCTATTAATGAGTCCAAATTATTAGCCCATCTAGTTTCTTATTCTTGCAAAAATGAATTTAAACAAATAGCCAAAAATAGTTTCCACTAATGATATTTTACAGGGCCACACCGTAGATCATTTCTGAACATTCTTAACAGTGCTATGTTTCAGGATGTGCTAAATAAATATTAATTGATGTTGACGTGAAAGTTGAATTCTGTAACTTGTCAAATTATCCCACTTCTTTATCCTGTTTTCTTCTGCTCCATCCTGATTACAACCCACTGATCACAAACCTTTCCTCTTCTTCCTGCCTAGAAAGTGACATTTTAAAATATAGTTAATTTCATTGGAGTTGTTTGGCCGATTTACTGTCAAGACAGTCCTCTCATGCATACCCCTCCCGTTCTCATCCATCTCCCCCAAAAGACACTGCAGCATTTGCTTTGGGCGACAAGGCATTTTTCTTGGGAAGGTTGAATCACCTTAATTAGCCTGCAGAATTAATGTTAATGCAAAGCTGGAGGCCCTCCTGAGCAAAACTGGCCATTGTTACTTGGGAGGCTTAACAGGCATTAGCAGGAACTTGGTGCATCCTATTATATCCGAGCTCTCAGTCCACTCTCACAATTATAAATCTTCTACCTGAGGGCAAGCATCATGGAAGAAGAGAATTTCCAAGTCTTAGACCACGCTGAAATCAGGGCTCCAACAGGGCCCTGGGTACCTCTGAAAAATGTGCCAAAGCATTTCCCACTTGACATAAATCTGAGCTAAGGTCACCCCCACAAATGAATAGATGAAAATGCCATTGGCTCTGGAGTACATCTTCAGATTTTAGGAGTCATCTGAAAACTTAGGGAGGCGTAACTCAGTTCTATTAATTTGTTAAATGGCCTTACTCTTGACCCTATCAAGATCAGATTCTGCCCAGCCTTTTTCATAAGCAAAGTCTAAGACTACAAGAGTGGGATGCCTGACATTGTTCTTTTTTTTCTTTGATAGTATTTTAATTTTTCCCCATTTACATATCAAAACAATTCTATACATTCATTTTTATGAGATTTTGAGTTTTTTCTCCCTCCTTCTCCTCTCCCTTCCTAAAAGAGTAGGCAGTTTGACATAGGTTATACGTGTGCTATCATGTAAAATATATTTACATGTTAGCCACAGTTGTGAAAGAAGAAACAGATCAAAAGGAAAAAGCCCTTGAAAAAGAACAAAATTAAATGAAAAAAGTATGCTATCAGTTCTTTATCTAGATGTGGATTACATTTTCCTTCATGCATGAATCCCTTGTACTTGTGTTGGACCATTGTGTTGCTGAGAAGAGCCAAGTCATTCATAGTTAGATCACCACATAGTGTTGCTGATATTGTATACAATGTTTTCCTGGTTCTCTTCTTCTCATTTTGCATCAGTTCAATCCAGGTTTTTCTGAAATCTGCCTGTTCATTTCTTATTGCACAGCAGCATTCCATTACATTCCTATATTATAACTTCTTCAGCCACTCCCCAATTGATGGGCATTCCATCATTTTCTAATATTTTGCCACCATGAAAAGGAGTGTTGTTATTATTTTTGCACATGTACATCTTTTTTTTTTCTTTTTGATGATTTCTTTGGGATATAGACCTAGTAGTATTGTTAGATCGAAGGGTATACACGGTTTGATAGCCGTTTGGGCATAGTTGCAGATTGCTCTCTTGAATGGTTGGATCAGTTCATAACTCTACCAACAGTGCATAAGTGTCACAGTTTTCCCACATCTCCTACATTTATCATTTTCCTTTTTTTTTTTCAGATTACCTGATAGGTGTGAGGTAGTGCCTTAGAATTACTTTTATTTGCATTTCTCTAATCAGAAGCAATTTAGAACCTTCACATAAATAGCTTTGATTTCTTCATCTGAAAACTGTTTGTTCATATCCTTTGATCATTTATCAACTGGGGAATGGCTTGTATTCTTATAAAATTGACTCAGTTCTCTATATATTTGAAAAGTGAGGTCTTTATCAGAGACACTTGCTGTAAAGATAATTTCCCAGCTTTCTGCTTTTCTTTTAATCTTGTTTGCATTGGTCTTGTCTGTGCAAAAGCTGTTTAACTTCTTTAAAAATTAAGAATTTGGATACTATGCCACTTAGTGTACATATGTTTAGTATTAATATTTCTTTTGTAATTTTTTTTGAAATTTTCTTTTTTTT
>JAJPUD010004211.1:114441-127141 GCA_023553655.1 Myrmecobius fasciatus
CATGTATTTCTTCAGTCTTATATTTTCCTGTTTGTTTATTTTTTTTGTTAGATTAATTTGTTTATTTCATGGAGAAGAATTTTAAAGTCTCCCCTTATTATATTACTATACATATGGTTTTTTTTAAATAATTTGGTTATTTTGTTGTTTTATAAATTGAATTATGCCATTGGGCAAATATATGCTTAGTACTAATATTTTGTTAACTGCCTCTTTTAAGAATAATATGTTTTCTTTGTCTGTTGATACTGCAAATTGTTGTTGTTGCTTTGACTTTTAACATAATTTCATATCTTTTTTTTAATCCACCTAATACATAACACTTTTTTCCAGGTTCTCCTTTTTATTGATATGGAGTCCTTTAAGTTTCTGGTACACAAAAGATTGTGAGGTATTGTTTTCTTACCCATTTTATCATAGCTTTTATTTTATTGTATTTTAAAGACAATTCACAAATGAATTCATGAGTAATGAATTGAGTAAGGTTTGTGATTTTTTTATTTGATATTGTTTTCTTAATATTTGTATCCCTTACTCTTATATACACTGCATTCAATTTTGCTTAAACTACTTTGATGTTTCTCTATGCTACAGGGTCTTTCCTCTATCACATATGCCATCTACCTACTCTTTCCCTAGTTTTGTAAACACTTTTCTAAAATTATTGATTTTTTTATTCCCTTTAATCAGTTACTTTTCTATGCCATCTTCTTTTTTGTTCCTTCTCTTATCCCTTTCAGTTAAATGTCTAGTTCAGAATCTTTCCTCTTTTCTCCTCCCCCTTCTTTTGTTTATTGGGGTTTTTGATACTGTTCCTTTTTCTAAGATTTTTTTTTCTTTTGTTCTCTTGATTAACGCATTGCTTTCCTAGTCCAGTCTGAATTTTTATTCTGTGATTCGTATGGCATGTCCCTATATTCCTTCTCCAGCTAGGTTGATTCTTTCTCTTAAAAACTATTAATTTTGAACTTAAACACATAAAAACAAAAAAAATTTCCATATATTCAGCACAACAGAAAAAGAAGATGCAATATAAAACCATAATTTTCATTTCACACTATTTCCTTTTTAAAACATATGTAAGTATCACTTATCATTTTCAAAGTTACCCTGATTTTCTTTGCTTCCTTCTAAGTTTTCTTTTCTTCTCTGCTGTGCACTTTTTCATTCCTCTATCCCCTTTGGAGAAGGCTGCAATTAGACACAAATGTGTGTGTTTATGTAAAAATCCAGTTCTAATTTCTGTCCCAAATTCCAGTGCAACCTCACTAATTGCCTGTTGGACTCTTTTCTCTTCATAATATACAGATTGGGGTTTTTTCTATTTATTTCAAGTTTAACATGGTAAATAAAACATTGCTCCATTTTCTGAACTTTCTTCTGATCTCTTGTGTGTATTTTAAATGACTTAATTATACACAATTCTTTCTTTTCTTTTGTGTAATATCAATATCACCATTCCTCCATTCCTCCTCAATCCCTACCCCCCAAAAAATTCTTCTCATGTGATCAATCAGGATAGTCCTACATCAGTTGTATGTAAAGATGATCACCTCATTCTGCACTTCTGATCTATGATCTCTGTCCCTCTAGGTGGGAAGCAGTGATTTATTAATATTCATCATCAGTCTTACGGAATTATTAGTGTTCATCACATTGATCATAGTTGATAAGTTTTTCATAGATAATAAATCTTTCTGATTATAGTTTAAGCCTTTCATCTTTGTTTTCATTTACATTGAAGTCTTTGTAGAAATTGTTCTAGTGTATCTGCTCATTTCACTCTATATCATTGCATATAAATCCTCATATATTTCATTGAGTTCATCTCTCTTTTTCACAGCACAGTAATGCTCTTTTATACTTAGCATAATTTGTTCAGTCATTCTCTAAAGTTAGACCCCTAGTTTGTTTCTAGTTTTTTGTTACAATAAATAATATTGCTTTAAAATTTTTGTATATCTAGAGCCTTGCCTTTTTTTGCTCACTTTGCAATATAATCCCAGAAGTGATAGCATTGAGTCAAAGAATCTACAGTTTACTAACTTTTTGGATAAAGTTCTAAATAACTAGCTTCACAAGATGTTTGCACTACTTCAAATCTTCAAATGTAGTCTACCATGGTGTCATCTTTCCATGGCCATTTCAACAATTGTTGTTTTCCCTTTCTGTTTGTTTTTTTTGTCATGCTCATAAGCATGAGATAAAATTTCAGAGTTGTTATAATTTGCAATTCTCTTACTATCCTTTCTGCATGTGTTTCCATTGGGAGAAGGAGCAGGACAAGAGAATATTACTTTAAGTCAATAAGAAGAAGAACAGGTTCTTTGAAAGGTTTTGAATTAGTGAAATCAGTAGGTCAGAGGTTGAATTTTGAGGAAGAAATATGGAGGAAAATGTGAAGAATAATCTTCCAGCCTGGATACTGGTCACATTCTACTGCTGGATTGGAAGAGAAATGGGATCAAAGACAATTAAGGAGAATATAAAAGAATTTCTAAGAATCAGAAAAGATGAAGAGGTAGACCCAAATAAGACAAGGAGAAGGTACAGGCCAAGACAAAATAAGCAAGAACAGTTAAGTAGAGCAATTAGCAGGTTGGTGCATGGGCACATTGGTAAAACAGAAAAAGTAAATTGGCACAAAGCTGAAGAAGAGAAGTGGCTGAGACTTTTTCAGACTAAGGAAGGGAATTTTAGGGGAGATGTGAAGTTAATAAGTGGTAATCAGTTGTAAAAAGTTGAGTTGAGCTATGAACACACATAAGTAGTTCCAAGAAACAAAGCTGAAAATTTCAACCATTATAAAGAGTAGGGAAAATTGCATAATGACTTGAATCAAGTGGGTAATGTTTCTATTGCTGCTGAAAAGCCCAGTGACTATTATCTGTGCTCCAGGTGGAGACTCATCTTCCTCCTGGAAAAGAAAATGAAAGAACTACAAGAATAAATTCTCTATGCTCCAAGTTGTTAGGGGAAATGAAAGATTCCTTAAGGGAAACAAAAGTGATGGAAGAAATAGAAAGATGGAATACTTTATTTACTCTTGTCAGAATGATGGAATATGAAAGAGTGCTACTCAAGAGAGAAAGGGAAGGAAAAGAACACCTGCATAATTTGTGTTTAAAAGCAGATTTAAGCTTATCCCTGAAGAGGATCTTCTGAGGAGAGAACAACTACTTGTACTCTCAAGAATAAAATAATAGCACCCCAGGAGTAAAAAGGGGAAAATCATCCAATAGACATTAAGTGGAGTAGGAGGAGGAGGATGAAAGAGGAGGAAGAGGAGGAGTTGGTGATTGTTTGCTCTGGGGCACTGAGGCAGGTATTTCTCAACCTGATAGCAACAATGTTTTCCTAAAGTATTGTAAAAGACAACCTTTCGAGTCTTAGCAAAGATGACAACTACCCCCTTTGATACACATGGATGTAAATGATACTTCCAGAAAGACTCTAAGAAATTATTGCTACTGATTATGAGGTTTGGGGCACCTAACTGCAGAATCTAGGGGGGCAGGTTGTGTTTTCCTCATTGCTACCCATTTAAGACAAACAATGAAGAAGAGAATTAATTAAGAGGAATTAATTTGGGAAATCAGCAGCTGACTAGGAAAGGTGTGTCTAAGAATAGGATTTAGATTTCTGATTCATGGCTTAAAATAATATAGAGTCCTGACCAGATATTGAGTATCTCCAAAGAAGGTTGAAAAAGACTAGCAGGTGGGAAGACAATGTAGAAGAAAGAGTATCTAGTAATAAACCCATTGAACATAAATGTTTAAAGTTTAGACAACAAAAAAAGGAAGCAAGGATACAGCTTTATCCATGTGGACATCACAAATATTCATTGGGATGAAACACATGGTTGGACTGTGACTCTAAATGAGCATACCTTATTCAAAAGGAACATTGTATATTGCAAAGGTATATATGTATAAAAATTCTAGGAATCAACTAGAGTGGAGAACCATGGCAGAGAATATTTGCATGACAAAGGAGAAAAAACAGAAATGAATATTGTATAAATCACCTGGACAGAAAGAGTAGAGATGAGGAGTTGGGGAAACAGTTCCCAACAGTGACCAAAGACATGGTATAGTAGTGATTTTTAAAAATTAATTAAAGCTTTTATTTACAGAACGTATGAGTGATTTTTCTACATTGACCTTTGCAAAAAAATTTTTTTGTTCCAAAATCTTCCCCTCCTTCCCCCCACCCCCACCCCTAAATGACAGGTAGTCTAATACATGTTAAATATGTTAAATTATATGACAAATCCAATATATGTATGCATATCTATAGTTATCTTACTGCACAAGAAACATCAGATCTAGAAAGAGAGAGGAAAAAAAAAAAAACCTAAGAAGGAAAACAAAATGTAAGCAAATATTCACAGAAAGCATTAAAATGTTGTGGTCCACAATCAGTTCCCACAGGCCTCTCTCTGATATATGACTGTCTTCATCGTTGAACAATAAATAGGAACTAGTTTGAATCACCTCATTGTTGAAGAGAACCATGTCTATCAGATTGATCATTGTATACTCTTGTTGCCGTGTATTATGATCTCCTGGTTCTGTTCATTTCACTTAGCATCAGGTCATGTAGGTCTCTCCAGGCCTCTCTGAAAACATCTTGTTGGTCGTTTCTTACAGAAGAATAATATTCCATAACATTCATATACCATAATTTATAAAGCCATTCTCCAATTGATGGGCATCCACTCAGTTTCAAGTTTCTTGCCACTACAAAAAGGGCTGCCACAAACATTTTTGCACATGTAGGTCATTTACCCCTCCTTTAAGATCTCTGGGATATAAGCCCAGTGGAAACACTGCTGGGTCAAAGGATATGCACAGTTTGATAACTCTTTGAGCATAGTTCCAAATTGCTTTCCAGAATGGTTGGATCCATTCACAATTCCACCAGCAGTGTATCAGTGTTCCAGTTTTCCCACATCCCCTCCAACATTCGTCATTATCTTTTCCTGTCATCTTAGCCAATCTGATAGGTGTGTAGTGGTATCTCAGAGTTAATTTGTATTTCTCTGATCAGTAGTGATTTGGCACACCTTTACATATGACTAGAAATAGTTTCAATTTCTTCATTTGAAAATTGTTTATATCTTTTGATCATTTATCAATTGGAGAATGGCTTGAATTCTTATATATTTGAGTCAATTCTCTATATATTTTAAAAATGAGGCCTTTATCAGAACCTTTGAATGTAAAAATGTTTTCCCAGTTTATTGCTTCCCTTCTAATCTTGTCTGCGTTAGTTTTGTTTGTACAAAAACTTTTTAACTTGATACAGTCAAAATTATCTATTTTGTGATTAATGATGATCTCTAGTTCTTCTTTGGTCACAAATTCCTTCTTCCTCCACAGATCTGAGAGGTAAACCATCCTACATTCTTCTAATTTGTTTATAATATCATTCTTTATGTCTAGATCATGAATCCATTTTGACCTTATCTTGGTATACAGTGTTAGGTATGGGTCAATGCCTAGTTTCTTCCATACTAGTTTCCAATTTTCCCAGCAGTTTTTGTCAAATAGTGAATTTTTATCCCAAAAACTGGGGTCTTTGGGTTTATCAAACACTAGATTACTATAGTCATTGATTATTTTGTCCTGTGAACCTAACCTATTCCACTGATCAACTACTCTGTTTCTTAGTACCAAATGGCTTTGATGACTGCTGTTTTATAATATAGTTTTAGATCTGGTACAGCTAGGCCACCCTTATTTGCTTTTTTTTTTCATTAATTCCCTTGAAATTTTTGACCTGTTGTTTTTCCAGATGAATTTTGTTGTTATTTTTTCTAGGTCAGTAAAATAATTTTTTGGGAATTTGATTGGTATATCACTAAATAAATAGATTAGTTTAGGTAGTATTCTCATCTTTATTATATTCGCTCGACCTATCCAAGAGCACTTGATATTTTTCCAATTGTTTAGATCTGACTTTATGTGGAGAGTGTTTTGTAGTTTTGCTCATATAGATCCTGACTTTCCCTTGACAGATGTATTCCCAAATATTTTATATTATCGATATTTATTTTAAATGGAATTTCTCTTTGTATCTTTTGCTGTTGGATTTTGTTAGTGATGTATAAAAATGCCGATGATTTATGTGGATTTATTCTGTATTCTGCAAGTTTGCTAAGTAGTGGATTAATTCTAATAGTTTTTTAGTTGATTCTCTAGGGTTCTCTAAGTAGACCATCATATCATCTGCAAAGAGTGATAATTTGGTTTCCTCATGACCTACTCTAATTCCTTTACTCTCTTTTTCTTGTCTTATTGCCAAAGCTAGCATTTCTAATACAATATTGAATAGTGATGGTGATAGTTGGCAACTTTGTTTCACCCCGATCTTATTGGGAATGGTTCCAGTTTGTCCCCATTATATATGATGCTAGCTGATGCTACTGACTATTTTAAGGAAAAGTCCATTTATTCCTATATTCTCTAGCGTTTTTAATAGGAATGGATGTTGGATTTTATCAAATGCTTTTTCTTCATCTATTGAGATAATCATATTTTTTTGTTAATTTGGTTATTGTTATAGTCAGTTATGCTAATATTTTTCCTAATATTGAACCATCCCTACATTCCTGGTATAAATCCTACTTGGTCATAGTCTATTATTCTGGGGATGTTTTTCTGTAATCTCTTTGCTGATATTTTATTTAAGATTTTTGCATCTATATTCATTAGGGAGATTGGTCTATAATTTTCTTTCTCTGTTTTTGTTCTACCTGGTTTAGGTATCAGTACCATGTCTGTGTCATAAAAGAAATTTGGTAAGAGTCCTTCATTCCGTATTTTTTCAAATAGTTTATATAAAATTGTTCTCTAAATGTTTGATAAAATTCACATGTAAATCCATCTGGTCCTGGGGATTTTTTTCTTAGGGAGTTGATTAATGAGTTGTTCTTTTTTCATTTCTAAAATGGGACTATTTAAGTAATTTATTTCCTCTTCTGTTAATCTGGGCAATCTATATTTTTGTAAATATTCTTCCATTTCACTTAGCTTATCAAATTTATTGGCATAAAGTTGGGCAAAGTAACTCCTAATTATTGCTCTAATTTCCTCTTCATTGGTGGAAGGTTTTCCCTTTTCATTTTTGAGACTAACAATTTGATTTTCCTCTTTCCTTTTTCTAATCAAATTAATTAGAGGTTTATCTATTTTGTTGGTTTTTCCGTAAAACCAATTTTTAGTTTTATTTATTAATTCAATATTTTTTTTAACTTTCAGTTTTATTAATCTCTCCTTTTATTTTTAGGATTTCAATTTTGGTATTTGATTGGGTTTTTTTAATTTATTCTTTTTCTAGCTTTTTAGTTGCAAGCCCAATTCATTGATCTTCTCTTTCTCTTTTTTATGCAAATAAGCATCTAGAGATATAAAATTTCCCCTTATTACCGCTTTGGCTGCATCCCACAAATTTTGGTATATTGTCTCCTTATTGTCATTCTCTTGGATGAAATTAGTAATTGTGCCTGTAATTTGCTGTTTCACCCATTCATTCTTTAGGGTGAGATTATTTAGTTTGCAATTGCTTTTTGGTCTATTTTCTCCTGGCCTTATATTGCATGTGATTTTTATTGCATCATGATCTGAAAAAAAAATGCAATGATTGTTGGCTTTAGTTATCCAGACATCTGCTGGAATTCTCTGCCTAAATAAGAGTAGCTAATAACATCATTGATCGCCTTCATCTAAATCTCATCCTTCAAAGAGTAAAGGAGCACATTATATCATGACTATGATCCTCACTAAAAAACTGATTGCTGTAGTGAAAATGATGGGAAGTCTGAGGGGAAATAACTTAACCATTCCATCATGGTATTTGTGATAGAGAAGAAGAGTAAATTTGGTCATAGTCTGAAAGGAACCCCATTTGGGGGGAAAGCAGATTTAAAAGGTTCAGGGGAAAGGTAGGTAGGATTCCATGGACTAAAATGGTATTGCAGAAAGCAGCCTTGGGAGATTCAAATTTTGGAAGGCAAGATGGCAGTGTAAGTAGAAAATCACTGTAACCCTCCCTAGCCTCGCTTCTGGGCAAAAGGTCCCGAGACATGACCTGGAATGGAGAAACTAGCAAGGAGACAGATTGAAACAATATTTTAACCAGAAAATTTGGAGGATTAGCAGGAGGGATCCTTCTCACTCCAGTAGCCAGTAACAAGCCCCACGTTGTCAAATTAGCAGAAGATATCAAGTCCCAGGTTGGTAGAGTAGACAAACACCAATACCAGAACCCCAAACATACATTAGAAAAACCGGGGGGGCCTGCAGACCTCAGCTCTGGGAATCACCATGTGTTTTCAGCAGTTGATTATAGAGATATAGCTTACCTTGACAGGAAAGTAGGAGGGAAAGAGATTAAGTAAAGGTGAGAAGGGGAGCTGACAGGAAGAGGCAGTAGACAGAAGCAATACAATGTTGAGGAGGCAAGGAATGAAAGGAGAGGGAAGAGAAACAGGAAGAAAAAATAGCATAGAGGGAAATACATAGTTAGTAATCATAACTATGAATATGAATGAGATGAAATCTCCTATAAAACAGAAATGGATAGCAGAGTGGATTTAATAACAGAATCTTACATTCTGTTGTTTACAGGAAATACACTTGAAGCAAACTAAAGGTAAGGGGCTGGAGCAGAATCTTTTATGCTTCAGTTAAAGTTTTTAAAAAGCAGGAATAACAATCCTGATCTCAGACAAAGAAAAAGAAAAATAGACTTAATTAAAAGATATAAGTAAGGAAAGTACATCTTACTAAAAGGTACCATAGACAATGAAGCAATATCAATACTAACCATATATGCCCAAGTGGTACAGCATCCAAATTCTTAAAAGAGAAGATAAGTAAATTACAGGAAGAAACAGACAGTAAAACTAACTAGTAGGGGACCTCAACTGCGCCCTCTGAGAAGAAAAATAAACAAGAAGGAGACTGAGGAAGTAAACAGAATATTAGAAAAGTTAGATATAACAGACCTTTGGAGAAAACTGAATGGGAACAGAAAGGAATGTACCTTTCTCATAGTAGCACATGGCACTTACACAAATATAAACCATGTAATAGGGCACACAAACCTCAAAACCAAATGTAAAAAGGTAGAAATTTTCACATCATAATGCAATAAAATTACATTCAACAAAGGGCAATAGAAGAATAAATTAAAAATTAATTGGAAACTAAATAATCTATTCCTAAAACCTAAGTAGATCAAAGAATAAATCATAATTTCATTAAAGAGAAGGACAACAATTAGATAAACCAACATTTATAGGATGGAGCCAAAGCAATACTTAAGGGAAAAAATTTATCTATCTCTAACTTCTGACATCAAAAAAATGGAAAAAGAACAGATCAATGAATTAGGCATACAACTAAAAAAAACTTGAAAAAAAAACTCAGTCTAGGGTGAATGGGCCGTACTTAAGAAGGAAATTCACATAAGGATCCAATTCCAATGAGAAAAGAAGTTGGGATTAATTGGAAGTGATTATTGAATATGTGCAGGGAACTCAGCAACACACACACATCCAATCTTTTGTACACTATATATATTTAGGCAGTTGCTTACACGTTTCTTTTTTTCAGATGTTAGTTTATGTTTTTCAGATTTTTGTAGCTTTTCAAAATTAGAGTTATTAGAAAAAATGTAAGGTAGGTGTCTTATGCAGATTGAAACCAAGCCCTTATATAAAAATAATTTCAGGAAAGTTGAAGCAAGCTAAGAACCACAGGAAGGGTGGTTAGGATTTATTTGATTACTTTTTAGCGGTATTGAGAAAAAAGGGCGAATTTTCTAAATAAATAAAGATAGGGATCTTTGCTTGGAATGAAGAGGATAATGATAAACAGTGAAAGCAGAGGTGCTTAATTTTTCTCATTTTTTCTCCCTTCATTCACTGCAAAGAAGAATGACTTATACTGGAAATGACAAAATAAAAATGACTAACAGAAAGTTGATCCTCAAGATAAGTAAGGCATTAGTAAGCAGAACTGAAATGCCCTAGGGAAATTCAAGGTTTCTGACCCATATGAACTCCAGACTCAGGTACTGAAACCAGCAGATGTGATGGTTGGGTCACTGTCAGCAACATGTGAAAGATCATCACCAGTGAAAGAGGTACAGCAAGATTGGAGAAGAGCAAATAA
This sequence comes from Myrmecobius fasciatus, assembly GCA_023553655.1. Classification (NCBI taxonomy): domain Eukaryota; kingdom Metazoa; phylum Chordata; class Mammalia; order Dasyuromorphia; family Myrmecobiidae; genus Myrmecobius; species Myrmecobius fasciatus. Next base: position 124,629 of record JAJPUD010004211.1, read on the forward strand.
TGTCCTCATCTTCAGAAAGGGAAGAGAATAGAATTTAAATACTATGAACCAGTGAGTAAGACTGAGGGAAATTGCTGAAGAGATCACTCAAGAGATAGTAAGTGAATATATACAAAGGGCAGCCATGATTCATCAGGATTAATTTCATTAAGATTAACTTGATTTCCTTGATTTCCTTTTTGGAAAAGGTTCCTAAAATGGTTGATGAAGACAGTGCTATGGATACAGTGTAACTGATTTTGAATAGCATATGATAAATCATTTCACATTATTCTTATAAAAAAGATAGAGAGTAGACAATAGTTGATAGAACTGGTTGAATGGCCAAACTCAAAGAACAGTTGTTGGTTCACAGTCAGCATGTCAAGAGATGTATGGTGGAATAACCCAGAGGATTCTGCTTAGCCTTGTGCCTACTTATCATCTAGGGCTTGACTAGCCCTCCTTGTCTATCATTCAGTTTAAGATGACAGGATCAATAGAGCACCAGCCCTGAAGTCAGGAGGACCTGAGTTCAAATCTGATCTCAGACACTGAACATGCCTTAGCTGTGTGACCCTGGGCAAGTCATTTAACCTCAATTGCCTCAGCAAAAAGCAAAATAAAAAAAAGATGACAGGATCACTTTCTTCTAGGGTTCCTATTGTTTCCACTTCACCATGGAATATCCTTGTGGTCCTGTTCTCCCGTTGGTAAGCTCTTCTTGGGCTTTTGTTTTGGGGCTGGGTCCAGGCTGGCCATGCTTCATTATTCTCTCAGTTCTGCTTCTGACCCTTCAGATGTTACCACCATTCCCCTCCTTTTATAACTTTTTATCATCTTGTGTATATTTTAACATTATAGCATTAGAATGTTATAATCCTTGAAGTCAGAGACTTTGTTTCTGTTTGCATCTCTAATACTTAGCCCAGCCTTAAAACATAGTAAATACTCACTAAGTGCTTGTTGATTTTCTTGTAAGCCAGGATTAGATTCAGAGGAGATAGTTACAACTTTTTGGATGAATAGTAAGTGTTTCAAATGTTCTCTTCCTTCATTATCTATTCTTGCTTGATATTATTTCCAGTAATCCATTTTAGTAGAGTGAAAGCAGAAGGGGAAGAGAAGGGGGAAAGTTTGTTCTGGTTCAGTCATGTCCAACCCTCTGTGACCCCATTTGGAGTTTTCTTGGTGGAGATCCTGGAGTGGTTTGCCATTTCCTTCTCCAGCTCATTTTACAGATGAGGAAACTGAGTCAAACAGAATGAAGTGACTTGCCTAGGGTCACACAATTAGGAAGTGCTTGAAGTTGAGCTGGAGTCTCCCAGACTCCAGGGCTAGCACTCTATCCACTGTAATTGATTTTATTAGTTTCCTGTTTTTTATTTCCCGCAGTGCCTATGACACTTTTCCTACCTATCTTTCCAATAATTTATTGCTATGGCAGGACCCAGCTCTTACTGGCAGGGTAAATCTAGGAATTTTTCCAAATGCATCCACACAAGATAGATTAGAGGAAGCTCCCTTCCTTTTCCCCAAATGGTCCTTCAGTGGTCAGCACCGGCATGTGATGTGATCATTGCAGGGTTCTGTCCCAGTGGTGCTTCTCTTTTGGGGTGCACTCTCCTTCCAGCTCTGCTGGTCCCGGTGTGGGATTCTGAGACTGCCTGCTCTCTAGCCTCCTAGAGGGGGAGCTTCTTGAGAGCAGGGACTAGCTAACTTCATATTGACACATACTAGATACTAACCAAGTGCTTTGCCTTTCAATCATGCCTTCATCCAGGCAAGTTTACTCTTTGCACCTGGGCTCTGCCCTCTCTCCTCTGGCCTGATCTTGCCTCAGGCACAAGGATTCCAAGATACAGCTCTGAGGCAGGGCTTTGAAACCCTAACCCCGCCTCTGGCCAGTAAAGCTTTGTTCAAAATATGAACTTCCTGGAGGTGTGTTCTCAGCCCTGGGAGATTTTTTTTGTTGTCCAAACAGTCCTTTGAAAATGTTTAATTAAGTAGGGTGATTATCATTTTCAAACAACTGCACAGACTCCTTCCTATAAAGAACTAGATGCAACAGGTCCCAGTTTTTAAGATTCTTTGTAGCAGCCTCAAAAATAATTTATAAAATCTATAGAGAAGTTTTTTTTTTTTGTTGTTGTTGGAAAGAGGGGGGAGGCACAACATTTTATTTTGACCCTAGAAATGCTCATCTTGTCCACAGAAGCCCTTCAGCCAACTCCCTATGTCACAAGCTTTGGCCACCTTTGTTCACTTCCCCCATGTCGTATATGAAGAAAGTCACTGGCTACCACACTATGGAAGCCTGCTCAAATATCAGGACTGATTTGTTGTTTGTTACTCTAATTACGATTGGCCCCTGGGCCTGAGCTGGGCTTCCTCAGCCTCACATTGCTTAGAATGGGCCTCAGCAATGCTACAAACTAGACATAGAAAATGAAAGACTTTTTAATAGTAAATGTTGCTTCACATATATTATAGTTTCAAATGGATTATGCTGTGCTGCTTAAGTCTTTTTTTTT
>JAJPUD010004211.1:132141-157591 GCA_023553655.1 Myrmecobius fasciatus
GGGATATAAGCCCAATAGAAATGCTGCTGGGTCAAAGGGTATGCACAGTTTGATCACTTTTTGAGCATAGCTCCAAATTGTTCTCCAGAATGGCTGTATCCGTTCACAGCTCCACCAACAATGCATCAGTGTCCCAGCCCTCCCACAACCCCTCCAACATTCATCATTAACTTTTCCTGTCATTTTAGCCAATCTGACAGGTGTGAAGTGGTATCTCAGGGTTGTCTTGATTTGCATTTCTCTGATCAATAGTGATTTGGAGCACTGCTTAAGTCTTAATAAAAGATTTTTAACATGTTTTAAATTATTCTTTTTGATATTTTTCCACTGGGAAATCAAAGACAGGAATGATACAGTTGTTTTACTGCCCACATAGCTTATTCTCATTAAGTTGAGTATGCAGTATTCTAGGCATGAAGCATCCTGGAATGAGACTTTTGGGGAGCTCTGACCTTTCCTTCTCTTATCATTGGGAAGAAAATCAATGCCCCCTCTACTTTAATGCATGCTTGCTGAGAAAAAAGCAGCTCCTAAGTTATTTCAGTGTAATTATTTCATTATAAGAACTAAAGACCTAAATATAGGGGATTGCTAGTTTAATAATTAAAGATTTTTTTAAGTGGGGGTTTCAAGATTAGAAGAGAAGCAGTAAACTGGGAAAAAAAATTTTACATCCAAGGGTTCTGATAAAGGCCTTATTTCTAACTCAAGTTTATAACAATTCAAGCCATTTGATAAATGGCCAAAGGATATGAACAGACAATTTTTAGATGAAGAAAGTAAAACTATTTCTAGTCATATGAAAAGGTGCTCTAAATCACTATGGATCAGAGAAATGCAAATTAAGACAACTCTGAGATGCTACTATACACCTCTTAGATTGGCTGAGATGAAAGGAAAAGATAATGATGAATGTAGGAGGGATTGTGGGGAAACTGGAGCACTAATGGATTGTTGGTGGAGTTGTGAACTGATCCAACCTTTCTGGAGATCATGCCCAATGGGCTATCAAACTGTGCATAGGCTTTGACCCAGCAGTGTTTCTACTGGGCTTGTATCCCAAAGAGATCTTAAAGGAGGGAAAGGGACCCACATGTGCACAAATGTTTATAGCAGCCCTTTTTGTAGTGGCAAGGAACTGGAAACTGAATGGATGCCCATCAATTGGAGAATGGCTGAATAAGTTATGGTGTATGAAGGTTATTATCAACAGGAGGATTTCAGGAAGGGCTGAAGAGACTTCCATGACTTCCATGAATTGATGCTGAGTGAAGTGAATAGAACTGGGAGATCATTGTACAAGGCAACAGAAAGATTATGCAATGATTAATTCTGATAGATGTGACTCTTTTCTTTTTAAAATTTTTAATAGTTTATTTTTAATACATATTGTTTTATGAATTATGTTGGGAGAGAAAAATCAGGGCAAAAGGGAAAAGCCATGGGAGAGAGAAAAAAGCAGAAAAAAGTGAATGAAGCATGTGTTGATCTACATTCAGTCTCCTTAATTCTTTTTCTGGATGCAGATGGCATCCAAAGCCTATTGGGATTGCCTTGGATCACTGAACCACTGGGAAGAACCAAGTCTTTCATAGTTGCTCATTGCACATATTGCTATTATTGTGTACAGTGTATTCCTCATTCTTCTTGTTTCGTTCAGCATCAGTTCATGTAAATCTTTCCAGGCCTTTCTGAAACCAGCTTTTTCATTTTTTATAGAAAAAATAATATTCCATTACCTTCATGTACCACACCTTGTTCAGCCATTCCCTAATTGATGGGTATCCACTCTTTGTCCAATTCTTTGCTAACACAAAAAGAGCTGATATAAACATTTTTGCACATACGAGGTCCTTTGCCCTCCTTTATGGTTTTCTTGGGACACAGACTCAGTAATGGCACTGCTGGGTCAAAGGGTATGCACAGTTTGATAGCCCTTTGGGCATAGTCCCAGATTGCTCTCCAGAATGATTGGATAATTTCCCAACTCTACCAACAATGCATTAGTGTCCCAGTTTTCCCACATCTCCAACATTTATCATCCTTTCCTCTCATCTTAGCCAATCTTAGAGGTGTGAGGTGGTACCTCAGAGTTGTTTTAATTTTGCATTTCTCTAATCAATAGTGATTTAGAGCATTTTTTCATATGTCTAGAAATGGCTTTAATTTCATCATTTGAAAATTATCTGTTCATATCTTTTGACCATTTAACAACTGGGAAATGACGTGTATTGTTATAAATTTGACACAGTTCTTTATATATTCTAGAAATGTCAGAAATACTAGCTGTAAAGATTTTTCGCAATTTTGTACTTCCCTTTTAATCTTGTTTCTGTTGGCTTTGTTTGCAAAAACTTTTTTTTTAATTTAATGTAATCAAAGTTGTCCATTTTGGGGATGTGGCTCTTTTCAACAATGAGATGATTCAGGCCAGTTCCAATGGTTTTGTGATGAAGAGAGCCATCTGTACCCAGAGAGAAGAGTGTGGGGACTGAGTGGTGATCACAACATAGTATTTTTACCTTTTTGTTTTTGCTTGCTTTTTTTCTTTCTCATTTTTATTCTTTTTCATCTGATTTTTCTTGTGCAACAGGATAATTGTGGAAATATGTATAGAAAAATTGTACATGCTTAACATATATTGGATTATTTGCCGTCTAGGGGGAGGGATAGAGGGGAGGAGAGAGAAAAAAACTGAAACATAGGGTTTTACAAGGGTGAATGTTGAAAACTATGCATATGTTTTTTGAAAATTTAAAAAAAAAAAAACTTTACATTTTTTTTTAAATGTGGGTTTTCACAATCTTACAGTTCCAGAATCACAGAATCTGAGCATCTGGGCTCTTAAAACCCATCTCTCTAGGGGGATGTGATGAAGGTTCAGTATAGTCCTGCCATCTCCTAAATGTGTCAAAAGGTCTCTCTGGCAGACCTTCTTATCACATAGACTCGTTCCTCTCCAGGAGCCATCGGGATGTTAGCAAGTTCTGCCATAGGATGCTAAACATCTGAGGGACAGACATAGGGACACCCCCATCCCTACATGCATACACACACAATTACATACACCCACACACACACATAGATACAGTGTAATGTAGCTATCTTGCTGCCGGTAAAGATGTTTCCTCCTTTGGAAAATCCAGATTGTTATACCCTGGAAGCTACCTGAATGTTGTTTTTGCTTTGCAAAGAACCCAAGCTATATGAAAACACAAAAACTAAATTTGCCTGCAAAATTAACACTGGGCGCAGGTGGGAGCTGCTTTGTAACCAGGCAGAAACCTCCTAGATAGTGCAGACATTTATTTGTAGTCCAGCTGCTAAAAACCCAAATTAGTACTCAGTTCAAAAGGTATTTAATTAGAAGGGGAAAATGGCAACTTCTTCAAGGTTTCCAGGGAGGTATCCATAGAAACATGGACTCAGAGTTCAGAGGGTCCTCAGAGGCCCCCCCACTCTAACTCCATTATTTTACAACTGAGTAAAGTGAGGCCAGAAGTTAAATGAGTTGTCCAATAAGGGCCGATAAGGGTCTGGATTTGAATCCAAGCTCTCTGCCTCCAAAGCCCACTCTCTTTTCACTGAGCACACTGCTTAAGTGGAGACCAGGGGCCAGAAGAAGCCAGCTAGTAAAAGGGTTGTGCAGCTCAGAATCCCAACAGAACAAAAGCTCCTTTGGAAGTGGGGTGGGATGGTTTCATTTCTTGATTGTAACTGTGGCAAAGAGAAATTTTCTGGGCAACTGTCATGTGACATACTGGCATCCCCATGCAGGTGGGACAATGTCAACTGCATTGGCAGAAAAGATTGTGTGACCATCCACTTTGTGCTGGGTCTTTACTCCACTAATTTATTCTCCTTGGTCCTGACCTGAATGGTTTGAATGTTAGCATCCAATATTCACACTTTTTTTCTCCTTTAAAAACATGTCATTTTACAAATTTCTATCTCCTTTCCATTTTCACTCAGGTGATTTGTGGAGCAGCTACATTGATCATCAACTACTCACATTTTTCTTATACCTACAAGAATTTTTAAATAGAGAAAGTTGGCTCATGGGAACTTTAATCCTTCTTTTATAGAAATAATTAAGTTCTTTTATTTGCAAGAAAAAATATTTGGGGCATGTGAGTAAACTATCATGGAGGAGAGGGGAACCATTGACCATATGTAAACAGACCTAGGATATTGAAAACCAGGGTCAGTCTTATCCTTTGAGAAGTGTAAAAGCTCCTTTGGAAAATTAGTATTTGGTTGCAACCACTTGTAAAATGGAAATTATTTTTAAAAGTTTAGACACACAAATGCGCATCTACAGAATACATAACTAGGTTTCTCCTTTTAGGAGTGCAGATTTCAGAGCTGCCCAGCAGCAATGCAAGGAAGGGTCAGCAATGGGTCAAATATTGGCACCGACATAAAATACAAACTTCTCAGCTTGGCCTTTGAAGACCTTTACTCTGCTGTTGTAAGTCACCTTTCTCCCATGTTGTCACATCCTCCTCCATCCTGTACTCTCCATTCCAGGCAAATTGACCCACTCCCTCTTCCCCTTCCACAAAGTTTTGTCTCACCTTGGCCTTCATACAGGCTGCCCCCTGTGCCAGAAATGCTTTTCTGCCTCTCTTTCCCCTCTCAAATTCCCCAACTCATTTCAATCATTTCAATATCACAGGCCTCCTGTCCTACTTGAAGTCTTTCCTGACCACCACCACCCCAAATTACTTACTACCCTACTTCCAGATTACTTTTTCTACATTTTATATCTATCTGGCCGTGTGTTGGATATGTTCATGTTGAAGATGCAGTAAAATATAAGCTCCTGTGGGAGGGATTTGTTTTCATTTTTTCCCCTGGGATTAGCCCTAGGCTAATTTGGATAAAGTAGACACCTAAGAAATGATGTTCATTGACTTGAGCTATTGAGCAGCATCTCTCATGAGAAGTTCTGGCTGATGAGACCTAGTGTAGGGACAGAGGATGCATGATGCAATATAGAAACTTTATTGAAGTTTTTTGCTCTCACTGTGTCATGATCAGGAGTGTGTGTGTGTGTGTGTGTGTGTGTGTGTGTGTGTGTGTGTGTGCACCCATGTGCATACATACATTTGGCAAATATTCTCTTGGCATTTCACCTAAAAGAATTTAGACCCCACAGTTACTGAAACGACCCATAATTTGACAATAAGTAGCCCCATGTTCCTACAGAAAGTCTCTGATCTCTAACAACTTGCCCCCATCAAGCCTACTTCTCCTTTTTCCAAAGATCTCTGGATATTTTTCCTGATTTTTGTTTTTACAAAGGCTTTCTGTCCTGCTGTATTGCTCTCTAACTACATTAGCTGGGCCTTTAGGAGTGAGGAAACAACCCAGCAGGTGGAGATCATTGTGTGTGGGGAGGGCAAGGTGATACATTGCTTATATAGGAGACATAGGACATATGCTTAGGGAATGGGGAAGGGTTGTTTAAATTCAGTTAAGCTGGCATACAGAGTATAGGGAACAGATAAGACAGAATCTGTCAGCTGAGATTTGAGAGAGAAATTGGAACCAGATTGTAGATATTAAGCCTTGGAATTTGGACTTGACCTTCTGGTAATGGAGAGCCACAGGAAGTTGTTGGTAATGGAAGTGGCTCAAACTGTGCACCAGAAAGCTTATGCTGGCAGCAGGAGAAGGGTGAATGGGGAGTTGAGATACTAAAAGCAAAGGCAGCAAGTTCAGTTGGGCATTGCAGTCATGCAGGTGAGATAATAAAAGCCTGAGCTAGGGTGGTAGTGACAGAAAATGAAAAGAAGGGAGAATAGGCACATGAGACACTTAGAGGCAGAAGTGACAGAACGTGACAACTGATTAGGGGATAATAAGGAAGGAAGCAAAACAACAGGGAAGGCAATCTTATATGGCTAGGAGAATTGGGGGATATTTTTAGTAACTGGCAAGAATAGAGTTGGAGGATCTCACTTGAATCCTGCCTTGGACTCTTAATACCTGGATAACATTGAGCAAGTCACTTGACTTCCTTGAGTCTCAGTTTACTTAGCTGTAAAAGGAGGGAACTGGATTAGCTGACCTCTGAGGGCCTTTCTAGCTACCAGTCAATAACCTGATGTAATCAGAGATGAGTAATGTAGGGGCAGGAAGCCAGTCCCATGCTCCACAGGAGAGCTTGGCTACCTGTTTAACAGGACACATGTACCCTTCACAATAATCTATGACACTAAAGAGGAAGACATGTCCGGTTGAATCTTGACAGGAATTCTAAGGTGGTCATATATAGTATAAGAGGTACAGTAAAAGATAGCTCTGGTTTTTAATTTGTATTTGTGTCTAAGTGGATATTAGATTGCTACTCATATTTGGAAAAATTGGGGTGAAGCAAGGAAATGATAGAGATTTTCAAGGGGACAATTTTCTCTTGATCTTGTCTACAGGACATACTAAATGCATGGGAGGGGATCAGAGAAGCTCATTTCCAAAGAAATACTTGCAGGCCAATGAGCATCTTAGCTCAGACCTGTGTGTGAGATCAATCTAGCCCAGTGTGGGAAGAGAGAAGGGAAAGCAGAAGGACCTTGTGTCTTTCAGAGGCATAAGGACAGCCAGCTCAGCCAATGAAAAGATCTTTCTTCCTTTCTTTTCTTTCAAGAGTTGCCCTAAATAGTTTTTGTTTAATTGTTTTCAGTCATGCCTGACTCTTCAAGACCCCTTTTGTGGTTTTCTTGGCAAAGATATTAGAGTGATTTGCCGTTTTCTTCTCCAGTTCATTTTACAAATGAGGAAACTGATGTAAACAGGGTTAAATGTGAGGTCACACAATAGGTGTCTGGGGCTGGATTTCAGTCCATGTCTTCCTGTCTCCAGACCAGTTATTATATCTACTGTGTCACATAACTGCTGCTCCTCCCTCCCCCAGTAGTAGTACCCTGGATATGGTAGTCTATGGAACAAACCCCTTCCTACTTCCCAAGATCAGAAAAGGTGATTTAAAAAAAAATAATCATTTTCATGATGTGTAATGTTTAGAGTTATAATCTGGCCCATTTATGTGACTACGTTTCTTCAATTTCCTCTTACCTCAGTCCAACAGCATCCCCTTTTCTTCAGCATGTATTGCCACACAGCAGGGCCCAAATATCATCTCGCTTTATTTTCCTTTCCTTATTCTTTTCTCCCCTCCTGGAATAATTCTTTACTTTCTCTATCCCATCTGTCTTCCCTTTCTTATACCACAAACCCCCATTTCCCTCTTCTCTCTGTGTTTTGCCATGTAAATCTCTCCTTGACTGCTTCCATATATCCATAATAACCGCCATTTTATTTTGCATTTCAAAGCTCACAAAGCCCTGTACCACAGCAAGCCAGCAAGTATTGTTTGAACACCCAGTGAACTGGGGCTGGATTCTGGGGATGCCACGTTACAAAACAGGCCCTGACCTTAGGTGCTTCATACTCCAGGGACTACAATCTCCAATATGTATGTGTGTATATAAATAAAGACTAGAGAGGTGGAGGGGAGAGAATTTCTTCCCAGTTAAGAATTCTGGGTGTGGAAATTTCTTAGCCAAATGCAGATAGGCAACTCAGAATCTTAGCGAATTACCCCATAGCCACCCGTGTTCTAAGTCCGATGAAGGACTTGAGCAGATCTTTTCAGCTCCAAATGCAGTACTCTGATGGTATGATCATACCATCCTGCCCCACATAATTACATAAATAATCAAAGTTTTTGAACTAGCACATTTGGTAAATGCTGCCAATGCTATTACTCCTCTTTTACAAATGAGGGTGCTGAAGAAATTGAGAATGTGCATGTGATGGGGCCCTGGATGAATGACACAGTTAGTTAGTCCTGAAGTCATATTTGAATCCAGACCTTACTCATTCTCAGCCCAACACTCTCTCTGTTATACTGAGTTGTCTCTCAGTGGCAGATTATATGAGAACTGAAGGTAGCTTTTTTTTCATCCCCTTTCTCGAACTGCCTCCCCTTTCAATTTCTAAAAAGTGTCAGAAACATTAGAATTATGAGCAAGGCAGCAAAGTAGAAATGACCTGCCAAACTCCTCATTTCTTTGAGGTTTTTATTCATTTAATAAGCTATGATTTGGAATTCCCAAAGAAGATCCTTTTCATTTCCATGTCTGCCTGCACTAGGACCCAGATCTGGGATTGTTCTGGGCTCCATCTCTCTGGTCCCTCTTCCCTTCTGCTCCCCATTTCTCATTAACTAGGATGGAAATGCCAGCACTTCATCCCACTTAATGAAATACGGCTTGACTCAGAAGGAAGTGATAAAATGGTATAAAAATCCTTCCAACTCTGCAGTGAGGTTTCCATAGTACAAAAGGTGATCATCACAATTCCCTGATGATGTAAGTATTAGGGAGCAAGCAGAGCTGGGCCTGTGGCTTCTGCAAGAAAAACCCAGTTTCCCACCACAGTCTTTGCTTTGGGGTCTCATTTGCTTGCCTCTAAGTTGTTCCCCAGTAACAAAAAGGAGGACAGTCCACATCTTGAACCCTAGGATGGCTACTGAGCCCCAGGGATCCCTGAAGCTGTTTCCCGGACCAGGAAATAAACCAGATGTAGCAACTCTACCAAATTTCTGAGAATTGAAAAAGAAGTCAGGAAACATGACCTGCATCATGTCTGCAGGCATGTTGTAGCTCACAGCAAGATCAGGAGCCTGAAGGACTCTACCTGTCACCTCTGCTTATTTAGTTCTGCGTTTCCTGCTCACATCTGCACAGAATGGAGTGGCCTTTTTCTTGGCCGCAGTGTGTGTTTGCTCACTCACAGCATACTGATTGCCTTCACCAGGAAACAGAAGGAAAAGATAAGGAAGTTCTTCCTGTGTTCCTCATCCTTCTTGGCAATAATTGTCAGAGCATCTAGAACTGGCTGGTACATCTTTTCATCAACTTTCTATTTGAAAAATTCCTCTAGCTACATGGGCTTTCTCCTTTGATCTTTCCACGGTACTGTCAAGAATATTTTATGCCAGAGGTTTGGGGTAGAGAAGTTTGATACATGGAAGTGGGCCAGCAAATGAGCCTAAAAAGAAATGTTGCAAGTTACAAGTTAACCTAAACCTTAGAGTGTAGAATGATGAGGTCATCCAGTAAGGTGTGTGGCCAATCCAATCCTACAAACATTTCTTCAGTGCCTACTGTTTATAGCTAAACCTAACTTTGCTAACTTCTACAATTGCCAACCAAGTAAAATGAGAACTTCATTTAAGGGAATTATGAAGCCATGTCACTGTCACATCACTACAGGCACCAAAGTGCCAAAAATCTGGCCAGAAAATCATCTTCCACTGTTGCTGTATCTGAGAGTGAGGCTGGGGAGCAGAACAGGGATTTGAAGCCAACAGGCCTTGAAGGACTGCAGGTGCTTATGGTGTGTTGGCTCACTCAGAGTACTCCACATGATGCTGCCTGAAGGCCTAGTAGAGAGGCAGGTGGCATGTGGGCCTAGCCCAGCAAGGCACCAAGCAGGATATTGTTCTGGAAAAAAAAAACCCAAAACCTATACAACACTGGAACATAATAACAATAATTGGCTCTTGGTCTCAAATCTACCTAGGAAGGACAGGAGAGTCACCTTGCTTCAAACTAGCATCAGTTTTATAAACTGATCTACTCATCGGTTAATCAAACTTCAATCTTGTCCTGGACTTCCAAATTAATCTTGGGAAGCAACGCAGAGATCCGGAGATTTTACTCTCCAACAGAGTCTTTTTGCTTTTTACCAAGATTCCCGTTGTCAAAAATCTCAAATGTCAGTTTCCCAAATTAGCTTGAACTTAAAACAAAAACCCAATGCCTCTCCATGATCTCAAGAAGGCTGAAATGACTTTGGTTTTTCACTTCCCCAAAGGAGTGGGGATTCAGTGAGTGCCAACGTTCCATTGACTATAAAAGTCTCCTGCTTTTATCCGTATGGACTTTGCACAGATGGCCCCACAGCTACCAAGTCTGGAAACTAAGGAAAAAAAACACTTTCTTCAGCTATGTCACCCAGGACAGGATATAGATTTCAAAGCACGTGGCTATCCAAATGCTAAGCAGTGATATGTCCTCCAATCCTACAGCTGGGTGGGCTAACAGAATCAAGCTTTGTCCTTTACGCTCTAACACTGCAGCTGAAATCCATCCTTTTTTTCCGCCCTTTGCTTGGTCCCAAGAGAACTGTTTTCTCCATATAATTATATACAATTGGGCACAGTCAATAGTTTTCTTTCAAGAGAGACCTAAAGCCGATCTTCTTTGGCTCTTCAATGACTCCTGAACCATGAAGGAGATGGTCATGCCAGGTCAGGGTTTCTTTTGCAAACAAAACTTGTGAAGAGACTGACATGGGAGCTGACAGCCTCAGAGTTGACTTGTAGATGAAGGGCCTTCATCCATGAGCCTCAGGCTGCATGCCTTGCATGCTGAGTACCAATGCAGGATGTCTTATGTGAGTCGAATGTGGAGGGGGAAGAAAAGGGCCCTCTTGTTTTTCCCAGCATCTCTTCCCAGCCTTTAATAGTCAGTGTAAGCCCTCTAGACATTCACTTCTGTTCTTTTTAGGGATCTAGGAAGGAAAAGATGGGGAATTCAAATAAAATCGGACAGAAAGATGCAAAAGCTCTTACCAGTTCCACTATTCGACTAGGTTGAATTTATACAATATGCTGTAGACCAAAGTCATTTAGCCTGCTAATGTGATGTTCTACCATTAAGACATTTTGGGGTTATTCCCTTCTAATATAATGTATGGGGCCACCAAGATAGTGTAGCAAGATGTCCTTGTGTTTTTTAGACAATTGAAATGCAAGTTATTCTTTGTATTATGACAGGAAATCAGAATACATATTCCACATCTCCCTCCATCACCCTTCCTCCTTGCAAAAGAAAGTTTTTGAATGAGACAAGATCAAAGTGTAAAATACAGATCTACAATGAAGATCCTTCCAGCTATGCGTTTGTGTGTTCCGGCTAAGAAATCAGGAAATAGACATGTGTTTCTTAAGGACCTGTTGTTTGCCAAGTGCTATAGTAAGCTCTGGATGTAGAAGCATGAAAATGAAACAAGTCACATCCACCGGAAACTGGGGGAAACTATATGTGTGTATGCATGCATGTATGCGTGTGTGTATAAAGTGGAAAATGCAAAAATCTGAAAGTGTGTTGTAAGAAAGTATCCAAGAGGAAGGAAATATATATGGATATATACTTGAATATTTATACACGCATGTTGTTTCTCTTTATGTGCATAGATATAATATACGTGAAGTAAAGCTAATTCCATTTGGAAGTGGAAAAGCACTAGCGTCTTGGAAGATTAAGAAAGTCCTCTTAAAGGACATTTTTCCCAATGACATCTGTGCAGATACTCTTGTAGGTAGTTGTACCTTGTAGTCACAGTAAATGTCAAGAGGGGCTGTTGAAGGCACAGAGAACAGGAAGGCAGGACATTGTACCACAACATAAGGGAGAGGAGGAGAGGGATACTAGGGGATAGTAGGTACAGGTTTACCCATTTACTTAATTTTTTCAACTGAGCTGTCTTCAGTCATGTGACACTGCAGTATTGGCATTAGGGTTGACAAGGAAACAAGTCTGCAGCATATCACAAATAAGAAGTTGTGAAAGAAGACTGCAGTAAAGGTTGTCATCAAGGAAGTGCTTCTGTGGTCGTTCAGCCGATGACTGAAAAAAGATGAGATCAGCTCCTCTACACTGCTGATATCAATGCATTGTGATTTGCAGGCCCATGTTAGGTGGAACTCCTGTGGCAGGCTCATGGGAGGATGTACATAAGTGTACCATAGATTGGGCATCTACGTGTCTGTGATGTCACGAGGTGAATCGTTGAAGGAGCGGTCGTGGCAGTGATGTCATTGGGTGCGTCTGAATGGCTAAGAGGGCAGGAGCAGGCTGATGAAGGGCCAGTATCCGAACAGCTGAAGGATCAGAGAGAGCCATAATACCTGACTGTGGGCCATCTGTCTTAACAGATATAGGAAAGAAATTAAAGAACATATCCTTTTGAATTCGTGAGACTTTACTAAAGGTATTTTATTCTGAGGGTGAGGTGGATAATATGTTGATGCACTTCCATATTTAGCTTAGCCATTTGTTGGCCTGACTTCCTATTTAGTTTCTTTTCTGCTTGCTCTTTATATAGAGAAACCCTTTGGTAGTTGCCATTGGGCGCATTTGTTATCATCTCAGGATACTCTGGGTAATTTGAACAGATGCTGGACTTGCAGAGCCCTCTTCTTTTGGAAAAAAATCCCCCGCTGCTGAGGCTAAACCGTGCCATGTTTTGCTATCTTAACTTTCTTTTTACGTTCAGTTTCAGAGGTTCCCGTTAACCTCAGTAAAAGTATAGGAAGGATTCTTGACGTGGAGTCAGTGCTCATAAGAGTATCTGGAGACTGACTGAAAGGGGAGTGCTTTACTTTCTGGGTTAGGGATCCCCCAGAAAAATTGCCTGAGAAATGAAATTTGGTCCATCTGATTCTGATTTCATATTGGTTTTGGATATAGACTTACAATTGTGTTTTCTTAAGACAGCATTTTCTTTGACATCTAATACAGTAGCATGCGGAAGTTATAAATCCTTTAAAAGCAAGATATTACCAAAAACGTACAAAATCTAAATTCAAGTTGGCAATAGCAAACTTTTAAAATCATATTTACCTGGTTAAAGGCTTAAGGGCAAAATCCCCAAGACACTTTAAGTAAGCATATGAGTGTGAAATCTTTCTATGGTTACCAGTCACCTTCTTCAGTGTCATTGCATAAGAAAACGGAGAGCTTCCTTGGCTGCTCAAGCCATTATTTTCTACTATGTGGGAATATCTTCAAAAACTGAAAACAGTCCCTAGAAATCAGAATGGAATCACTGGCTCTGGAGTAAGAAATCTCAGATTCACATTCTGACTTTTCTATGGTGACTTCAGCCAAGGCCTTTTTACTCTCTTGGCTTTAGCTTCTTTGGGTCTAATTCGAGGAGATTGATTCCATGAGCTCAAAGGTCCCTTACAACTCTAAATCTGTAATTTGGGTTCCTACTCTTCAAAGCATCTCTGAGTTGGAAGGGAACTCAGAGGCTTTCCAGTCTAGCTCCTGCTTACCCAAGGACCCTTTCTACCATTTCTCCCTAAAATGGTCATTCGACTTTTGCTCAAAGACCTCTGTGGAAGTCAATAAACCAGCGGGGGTAGAAAGACTGGAAGTGTGCAGAAGAAGAATGATTGAGGGAACTAGGGTCTAGAAAGCTTGGGAGGGGATGGTAACTGAAGAAGTAGCAGGTACATAAAGTATGTATATGGAGTAGCATTTGTACCATAGGTTGACAGAGTGGTTCACAATGTGAGGAATCCACCCCAGGCATCTATCCTATTTTTTATAATTTATACAAAGCCACCATCCAGATATTTCAACCTGGTTATATTGCTCTTGTCCTATCATGCCCCATAATGATCCAGGACAGTGGTGTGAAATTCAAATAAGAACTGAAAGCCACTAAACTATATATAAGGAACCCTGTGGGCACATACTGATAGAAAACTACCCACTGACATTATCTATGTTTTATTGTATTTGTATTTGTTTTGTTAAATATCTTCCGATTGCATTTTAGTCTGGTACTGGCAGCTCTGAGTGTTGTGGGCCACATGTGGGTGTGGATTGCATGTTCAACAACCTGTGATCTAAGACAGGCTGTGATGGGTTGAGCTTTTCCCTTAACATGTATGGAAAAAGGACTTCATGCCCCCTCAGACCATCTCTACAGCATCCAGCCTCTTCTACCTCCTCCATTAGAATGGAAGCTCTTTGAGGACTGATACTATCTTGTTTGTTTTTATTTCTCTCTTATTTACATTTGTATCCCTGGACTTAGTAGGGTGTCTGGCTTCCTCACTAGACAGACAAATATGTAAAAAAAAATATATGTACAGATATATGAATAGATAGTTGTAGCTTTCTCTACTGAGCTATATAGATCTCAGTAGCTATGTACTATTGGTGGGAGTACACATAAATTTATAGGTGACTACTTGTATACCACTTTAAGATTTCTAAAGTACCTCACAGTGACTCTGTGATAGGTGCTGCAGGTACAGTTGCTTCCAATTTATGGAAGAGAAATGAACTACCCAAGTTTTCACAGGCAGGAAGGGTCCAATGTAAGAGCTGAAAACAAGGATCTCCTGACTTTGGGCCTGATGGCGTTCTTCTTCCTTTGGCTCTCAGCTGAGATCTTATTTTCAACCGGAAGTCCTTTCCAGACTCTCGTAATGTCTGTGCCTTGTCTCTTAGATTAGCTTTGCTTTTTATCCTGGTTGTCTGCCACTTGTCTCCCCTATTCTATTATATGCTCATTTGGGACAAAAACTGCTTCATCCTTTCTTGGTATGCCCAGCACTTAGCAATATGCCTGGTAAATTGGGTACTTAATGCGGATTGGTGATTTGACTTAGCCTACTATGCCCCACTGCTCTGCCATTGGGTGCAAATAAGTTTGCTCCCTAAAGTGTAATGAAATCTGGGACTTAAACATATATACTTCAAAAATTATTTTTTTTTCCACCAAGGCATTTTCTTTGACTTGGCGACAAAAAGGAAGCACTGAGCTTAGAATCAGAAAGACTCATTTTCATGAGATCAAACACAGCCTCAGATGGTATGATCCTGGGAAAGTCAATTCACCCTGCCTGCCTCAGTTTGCTTATATGTAAAATGAGCTGGAGAAGGAAATGATAAATTCCTGCCAAGGAAACTTTACATTGACTCACAAAGTCAGTCACAGCTCAAAGGCCTAAACAATAGCCTTTTCCTTAGGCATCTATCAAACCTTTCTTTATAAGAAAGAAAACCACTTACATAGGTTTAAGTGATACCTGGATGTCCCATCAGTTGAGAGGAGAAAAGTGTGCTTCTTCATTGGTGCTCCAGACAAGTTTCCCCATGTTGCCCTGAATTACTCACAAGCATTGTCTATAATAACACAATAATATTCCGTAACATTCTCATATCACATTTTGGTCAGCCATTCCCAGATTGATGGGCACCCATTTGTTTGTTAGTTGTTGATACCCCCCCCCCAAAAAAAAAGCCAAAAAAGGCTTTAATGAATTTTTTGTTACACATAGAACCTTGGTTTCTGTTACTTTCTTGATTGGGGTATATATATCCATAAAATTATTAGTTAAGAACAATAAGAGTTTCAACATTTGTACTTTTAATTTGTCTTATGCAACTCCTAGGAGAGCTAGGTGGTGGCATAGTACAGAGTGTCTGGCCTGGAGTCAGGAAAACTCATCTCTTTGAGTTCAAATCTGATCTCAGTCACTCTCTAGCTGTGTGACCCTGGGCAAGTTACTTCACCCTGCTTGTCTCTGTTTCCTTGTCTGTCGGATGAGCTGGAGAAGGAAGTGGCCAACTAGTTCAGTATCTTTGCCAAGAAAATCACAAATTTAGTCATGAAGAGTCAGATTCAGCTGAAAATGACTGAACTGAACCTGTAAACCCTTTTTCATTTAATAATAATAATGATAATAATAATAATAACTGGCACACATGACACTTAGAAATATGTAAATTGCATAATCTACATAATCCCATTTGACCCACATAATAATTTTATGAGGATAGATGCTACAGCCATTATTATCTCTATTTTACAAGTGTAGAAACTGAGACTCAGAGAAGTGACATTATTTGTCCAGAGTCACACAGGTAATAAGTATTAGAGGTTGGCTTTAAACCCAGATCTATTCAACCATAAGTATGGCTGTCTTTCCTCCCTACCGTGTCTTGGCCCCGACTGATCTGACTTTTACCAAGGAAATATTCCATTGTCTTCAGCAAAATTATCTGTTCCATTAGAGAGTAAGAAGGACCTGCATTCAAGAGCTGCATCTCCCACTTTATAAGCTGTTTGACTTTAGGCAAGTCAGTTTTCATCCATAAAATGAGAATTTTTTTTTAAAGAAAGTAAAACTCTGCTAGATATTATATAAATTTCAGTAATTCTACAATAACTGTAGTAGTGAACTTTTTTTTTCTGGGGATCCCTGGTCAATCAAGGCTCAAGGATATTGGTTCCTGAAGTACTTCTGTGTAGGCTTTGCTCATTTGTAACATAGGGATAATAATAGTATTAACCTCCCAGGGTTGGGAGGATTAAATGGATTGGATTTGTAAAGCACCTCAAAGCACTATAGAAAGGCTTGCCACTATTTGAAGAGAGAGTTCCCACCTGCAGCTTAGATTATTCAGTTTGGAAGACAGCAAGTTTTAGAGACAGACACTAACATAGTAAGTACAATTGGTGAGATCGCCTGTTGTTTCTAGGGTACAGTTTCTATTTCTGCCTGAGAAAAAGTCTTACAGTACAGACTTCAGCTGAGCTATTTTAGGAAGCCCCCTTGCTAGGTGGGGTGAAGATATTACCATCATCACAGATGGAGACCCTTAGATGAACTGCTACAAAGAGAAGTTAGTAAAATCAGGAAAACACTGTATACAATGACTACACCAATGCAGATGAAAAGAACAAAAATCACAAAACACCTGAAGACTTGTGTTATGAAAGGAGAAAGAATTAGCATGACCTCAAAGAAGGTATCTGGAAAGACTCCCCCTTTGTTTGCAGAAGTGTGAGGGGGTCCACAGTTAAAACACTGCCTAGGTAAGATTCAGATTCCTTTTGATATATTGTTCAGTTATTTTCATCCTTTTATTTTTTTTTTTTGCATTTAAAAATTATTTGTTGTAAGACTCTGGGGGAGCAGACCCAAGAAAGATGAAGGAGGTCAATTTAAGTGTTAGAAAAACAAAATGTAGTAGTAAAATCTATTTTTAAAAGAGAAAATTTCATTACTTTTACCTTCGATAATTTAATTCGGTGATTCTACTGGATATCACTTTAAGGAAAGAAGAAGATTTAATTGTAATAATGTAACATCTCTCCTATGGAAATCCATCAGATCTCTACTCATGCTGATCTGCAAATGATGTAAAAAGTCTTTTGTAACCAAAATAGGATACAGCAGTGGTAACAAATTCAAATAGAAATGGAGCCACCAACTGTGAACAGATCCAACCACTCTGGAGAGCAATTTGGAACTATGCTCAGAAAGTTATCAAACTGTGCATACCCTTTGACCCAGCAGTGTTTCTATTGGGCTTATATCCCAAAGAAATCTTAGAGGAGGGAAAGGGACCCACCTGTGCAAGAATGTTTGTGGCAGCCCTTTTTGTAGTGGCTAGAAACTGGAAACTGAATGGATGCCCATCAATTGGAGAGTGGCTGAATAAATTATGGTATATGAATGTTATGGAATATTATTGCTCTGTAAGAAACGACCAGCAGGATGATTTCAGAGAAGCCTGGAGAGACTCACATGAACTCATGCTGAAGGAAATGAGCAGAACCAGGAGAACATTATACACGGCAACAAGACTATACGATGATCAATTCTGATGGGCATGGCTCTCTTCAACATTGAGAGGTTTCAAACCAGTTCCAATTGTTCAGTGATAAAGAAAGCCATCTCCACCCAGAGAGTGGGGTGTGAAATGTGGACCACAACATAACATTTTCATACTTTTTATTGATGTTTGCTTGCATTTTATTTTCCTTCTCAGGTCTTTTTACTTTCTAGATCTGATTTTTCTTGTGCAACAAGATAACTGTATAAATATGCATATATATTGGATTTATCATATATTTTAACATATTTAACATATATTAGACTACCTGCCCCTAGGGGAGGGAGTGGGGAAAAGGAGGGAAAAATTTGGAACAGAAAGTTTTGCAAGGGTCAATGTTGAAAAATTACCCGTGCATATGTTTTGTTAATAGAAAGCTTTAATAAAAAAAAAAAAAGAAATGGACCACCAAAACATATATAAGGATCCCAAAAGGCAGCACGTTGATTTAGAAAGGCACATATTAATGTTATATAGGACTATTATATTTTAATTTCCCAATTACATTTTAATCTGATTGAGGGCCTGGGAGCAGCCTGTAAATTTGATATGTCCGGGTAGAGTTTGCACTATCAAAGAAGATGAGCAGCAGAGGGAATCTGAGAGGTGGTCCTTCTACAATTAGTACTTTCTTCAGTGACATGCAGGTGATCATTCTTGCTTTGCTTGAATACTTCCAGTAACAAAGGCTTTACCCTTTCACGAGCCAACTAGCTGCATTTTCCTGGCTGCTCTGAATGTTCCAGAAGTCTTTCTTTATATCTAGCCAAAACTTACCTGTTATGATTTCTGCCCACTGATCTTCTGAGATCGCAGAAATAGATGTCTTGTCCCTCTTCCATGTGGAAGCAGTTCACATGTTTGAAAATATCCCTCACGTCTCCCTCCTCCTTATCCTTCTCTGGGACAAACAATTCTGTCAAATAGTCTTCATTTGAAATATGCCATTCCCCTCACTACCATAGCCTCCTTCCCCGATTTGTTAATGTCTCTTCAGGCAGAATGCACCTAAACAGATTAGATTCCCCCAAAGAGAATTTAGGGTGCTGTGAATGTCAAGTTGTCTCTGACTTGAGCCAAGCTAAGTAAACAAAGAACCCATTAGAATGTGCTTGTGAAATATTCAGACTTGAAGAACTTGACTTTAATGACTTTGAAAGGAAAACAGCTAAACTCATTCCCTCCCTAAAGGAATTTCTTTATCCCACTTAGCACAAAGAAGAGCTTCTGACCCCCAAAGCTTCTCTGTACCTTGGTCAGGACCCAGTTTCACTCTGGTTGCTATCCATACCTATCTGTAAATAATTTTCTGCATATGGACCAAAGCGTGTATTTTAGAAAAATCTATTCAGTTTTGAAGTGGCTTTTACTAGAGATATCCTAGCTGGACACCTGTGAAGATTCATAATCCATTATTTATCTTGTGCATTTCTATAGTGCCTGTAACCATAGTAACTGACTCAGACTGAGATATGAGACAATAGCCAAATGTGCTTGGGAAAAAGGACTGTAATAATGGATACCTTGAACTTTGCAGGACAGTTGATTATGTTCTAATGAAACAAATCAGAAATCCAGAGGGCACAGCCCCTGGGGACCAGAGAGTTGGGTGAGAACTCTCTTCCTTAAAGAGACGCACCTGTTTCATCGTGGCTAACTTTGACAAAACCCTTTGCATCATTGTCTTGGACTTGCTAAGGAAACTAAAACACTGGTGATGGACGCTCACTAGTTGGAGGCAGAAATTTCCCATAATCCCCCCTTTTTTGATTCCTCTAGTGAGTTTTCCCTGACTTAGAATTGGAGAGTCTGACTTTGAGGGACAGATGAACCCTAGAGGGGATACATGTAGACCAGAGAAGGGCAGTGATGGTAGCCCAGAGAAAGCACATGCCAGAGAAGAAGAGCAGAAACTGCAGTCATGGGCCACCCTGGGGACCCAGTGCAAGGGTTCACTGAGTGAGGCAAATTATCCAATACCAAAAGTTCCCTTTGGGCTCTAGTCAGAGCCTACTGATTTCCTTTTATGCCCTTCTCTGCTCACCCCCTTTGCCAGGTGGACAATGCCATGCCTCCAGACTCTGGTGCTTTCCTTTCCATGCTTCCCTCCAAGCCGGGTGGACTTTTTACCCCATTTCTTTTTTTTATTATTAAAACTTTTTATTTGCAAAACCTATGTATGGGTAATCTTCAACATTGACCCTTACAAAGCTTTCTGTTACAAGTTTCCCCCCCCTACTCCCCACCCCTCCCCTAGATGGCAGGAAATGCACTACATGTTAATTATGTTAAAATACTTGACAAATCGAATATATGTGTATATATATATATATATATATATATATATATATATATATATTTCCACACTTATCATTTTTATGCAAGAAAAATAGTATCTACAAGAAAGAAATATCAGAAAAAGGAAACACAATGCAAGCATACATCAATAGAGAGCATGAAAATGTTATGTTGTGGTTCACATCTCATATTCCTCTCTCTGGGTGTATATGGCTTTTTTCATTGAACAATTGGAAGTGGTTTGAAACATTTCATTGTTGAAGAGAGCCATGTCCATCAGAATTGATCATCATATAGTATTGTTGTTGCTGTGTATAATGATCTCCCGTTTACCCCATTTCTTAAAAGGGTTCTTTACCCTTTATGCTTACTTTGCTTTTTAAAGTGGCAATTGTGATCCATGTTGTTAAATGGTATGTTGCTCATCTAGGTATGCCATTGCTTAAATGTAGTAGAGAGGGACAATCATGAGTTCCGGGAACAGGAGCAGAGGAGAGGAGAGCATATATGAGTGAGAGAGCATTTATTATGTGCTGGGTGGCCTGACTGATTAGGCTGGTATTGAGGTGTGGCCTTGGCCATTTTTCTTCCCATTGTTTTCTGAGGACCAATTTGAATCAAAATATATTCCTCTAGAAGAGGAGAAGTCTGGGAAGTGAATGGAAGAGAAAGTTGTGCCTAAGAAGAGCAGTCATTTGGTCCACACAAGGGGATGTGCAAATAAGAATGACCAACAGCCCAGTTCATGAGCATAGTACCACAGGTCCCCCGTACCTTTGCTAGACCCGCCTACCTACATATGAAAGCTCAAGTTACAGAGAGCTCACCCCAAGTATCCTATGGATAATCCACTTTCCCAATTTCATTTTGAAATTGTTTGCAAATACATTGACATAAAAATGGCAAGAATACAATTATTGCATAAAGCTACATGTGCCTAGAGGTTATTTTGCAGGGTGTGAAAGAATGGAGGTGTAAAAGAAAGAGCACTATAAAATATAGGGGCTAATTCATTTGGAGAAATCATTAAACATAAGATTAATTAGCAAACATAGCCTCAGTGTTGCCATGAAGAAGAATGCTAACACAGTAAGAAAAAGAACCACTCACATTTCCAGAAGCCAGATAATGTGGATGAGCAGGTTCCCCTACAATCCTGATGTGATGTAGCCAGCCATTTTCTGGGAACCTGCTAGTGTCTGCAGACATTGGGAGAGTGATTTTGGAGAAGCCACACATAGAACAACAGCATCTATTGATAAGGGTAAACTTCAGTCATCAGGAAAAGGATAAATAATACTCAGTGTACTCTATTTACTAAAATAAGGACATAAGTCACTTTTTCACTCATACCAGAGAGATTAGAGTTCATAATAATCAAGTTCATTCCTTTATCAACCTCTTAGAACACTCAAATATAGAATATTCCTTCCTGGTAAATGTCAGACAAACCAACACATTTCCCTAAGAAATACATGTTTTCAGGTATATTTTTCAGGGGGTGGGGAGGAAGGATATGTTTGTTCATTGATACATTTTGTTTTGATGAAGTTACCAACAGAAGCCCCCCACAGAGATGTGCAAATGAATGTTTAACAACTTGCTCTATGGAAAAAAATGTATGCAAAACACACGTTTCCTTTGGATGTGGAGCATTAATATTTTCTCCATCATTTTCTCTAGTCTAGACAATCCAGACAAGAATAAATCAATCCCTGATTTGTAGCACTTGCCAATGTCTTGAGTTGTAAATGCTCACACTAAAAATTTAATAATCACCTCTCTCAAACTGGTACAAAATGCTTTTTGAAGCATTCTTGGAAGTATTTTATTGGTGAGAAGATATTGGCATGCCAGGACAAAGAGGAACTCAGATCCCCTGCAAATAGCCCAGTAGGGCTTAGTAATGCACAAATATTAAAAAAAAAACTGAAAGAAGGAAGAGTCACTGTTGACTTCTCCATTCAGCCTTGAGATCCATAGAAGAACATTGAAATCTTGTGGAAACACTGAAGGAGAGAAATGCTACAAATCGGGACTTGATTTATTGTTTTGTTGATTGTCCAGACTTAAGAAAGTTATGGACATAATGTAACTAATATGTGCCTTGTTGGGAAGAAATATTCACATTTCAGTAGGGTTAAGAGAAACAAATTTTTTTTTTCAGAATCTTGAAAGGTCATAGGAAAAAATAAAAATGAAATAGGAAATGTGGGTGATTTTGTTATTTTTAATAATCTCAAAAGACAAAACTTTGGATACTTATCTAAATCTAAGAGCAAACATTTTATGTAGGGGAGTGACTTTTTTGTTAAGAAAAAATAAGATGCCCGCTGTACCATTACTATTTAACATGGTGCTAGAAATGCTATGACATGATGCAGAGATAACTGAGAAGTCAGAGAACAGTTTATAAAATGATAATATTAAAAGGGGAAAAACCTTTGGAGGCCTCTTAGTGCAATGACAAACCATGAGTCCAGAATGCTGAAGATGAAATGTGCTGCTCACTTCCTACCAACGAAGTGATGAACCTAAAATTCAGAGGTAGACAGACATTTTGGGACCTGGTCATTGTTGGAATTGTTGCTTGAGTATGAAGGTTTATGATGATTGCTTTATTTTTCTGTTTTTCTTTTTGTTTTTCAATCTGGAAGCGAATATAATAAATGCATGCAATATAAATCAAATTATTTAATTGGAAGCAAGAAAAACTTATCAAGTGTTAACAGAAAGGAAAGTTGTGGCCTTGAACTTTGATAGTATCTTACCAAAAATTGTATTTGATTACAAATGGGTTTGGGATTTTTTTTGCTACTACCTCACTGGCTTTTTGAAAAATTATTGATATCGTTTGTTTTAATATAAAATACCTCTCTCCATATATCCTATTTCCTGCTCTCAGAGAAAAATCCCTCACAAAAAAACAGTCCAGCAAAACAAACCAAAGTTGTTGCTTTTAAAATATAATAGTATTTTATTTTCCCCCAAATACATGACAAGAAAATGATTAGCATTCATTGTTTTTATTAAAGTTTTTTATTTGCAAAACATATATATGGGTAATTCTTCAACATTGACCCTTACAAAGCTTTCTGTTACAAATTCCCTCCCTCCAGTCCCCACCCCTCCCCTATATGGCAGGAAATCCACTACATGTTAATTATGTTAAAATACTTGACAAATCGAATATGGGTATACAAATTTCCACACTTATCTTGTTGTGCAAGAAAAATCGTATCTACAAGAAAAAAAATTGAGAAAGGAAACACAATAGCATTCATTTTTATAAGATTTTGAGTTGTAAAGTTTTCTCTTTCCTCTCTACTCTTCTGAAGGTATACAGTTGATCTAGTGTATACTTGTGTTGTCAAATAAAACATTTCCATATTAGTCATAGTTGTGAAAAAAGAAAAAAAACAGCAGAAAGAATAAGGTAAGTGGGAAAAAAATGCTTCAATCTGCATTCAGAGGCCATCTGTTCTTTATCTGGTTATGGATAGCATTTTCCTTCTTGACTCCTTTGTATGTGTCTTAGATCATTGTATTACTGAGAAAGGCTAAATCAGTTATAACTGCTCATCACACAGTGTTACTGATACTGTGTGCAATGTTTTCCTGGTTCTGCACATTTCACTTGGCATCATTTTGTACAAGTCTTCCTTGATTTTTCTGAAATCTACCTGTTGATCATTTCTTACTGCACAATATTCTTCCATTACATTCATGTACCTCAGCTTGTTCAGCCATTCCCAATTAATTTCAATATTTTGCCACTATGAAATGGGCTGCTATAAATATTTTTGTACATATGGGTAATTTCCCCTTTTTCAATGATCTCTTTGGGATACAGACCCAGGAGTGGCATTGCTAGGTCATTTTGGTTGTTCTTTGGGCACACTTCCAAATTGATCTCCACAGTGGTGGGATCAATTCACAATTCCACCAACAGTGTATTAATGTTCTGATTTTCCCACATCTTCTCCAACACTTACATTCTTATTTTGTCATATTAACCAATCTGATAGATAGAAGGTGGTATCAGAGTTGTTTTAATTTGCATTTCTCTAATCAAAAGTATTTCTTAATATGCCTATAGATAGCTTTGATTTCTTCATCTTCATATCATTTGACCATTTTATCAATTGGGGAATTTCTTGTATTTTTATAAATTTGACTCAGTTCTCTCTATATATTTGAGAAATGAGGCCTGTATCAGAGATACTTGCTGTGGAGAGTTTTCCAGCCCTCTCTTTCCTTGGTAGTATTGGTCTTATTTGTACAAAAATGTTTTTTTTAATTTAATATAATCAAAATTATTGGTTTTATATTTTATAACACTTTCAATCTCCTATTTGATCAAGATTTTTTCTTTTCCCATTGGTCTTACAGGTAGACTATTCCTTGCTCTTCTCATTTGTTTATGGCATCCCCCTTTACATCTAAATCACGTACCTTATGTTGTGAGATATTACTCTATACCTATATATACTCTATACCAAAATACCTTGTATTTTGTTGTTTTCCAGTTTTTCCAGCAGTTTTTGTTAAATAGTCCTTTATCCTAGAAGCTGCAGTCTTTGGATTTATCAAACACTAGATTTTATTTGTCACTGACTCCTATGTCTTGTGTACCTAGTCAGTTCCACTACTCTACCTCTCTATTTCTTAGCCAATATGGTTATTGCTTTATAATGTAGTTTGAGATCTGGTATTGCTAGGCTACCTTCATTTTAATTTTTTAAAATTAATTCCCTTGATATTCTTGATACTTTGTTCTTCCAGGTGAAATTTGTAGTTATTTTTTCTAACTATCACACAGGGTTTTTTGGTAATTTGATTGATATGCCACTGAATAAGCAAATTAATTTAGGCAGAATTGTCATTTTTCTTATATTGCCCTGGTCTACTCTTGAGCAATTGATATTTTCCCAGTTGTTTAGATCTGACTTTGTGTGAAAGTGTTTTGTAGTTGTGTTCATATAATTCCTGGGTTTATCTTGGAGGGCAGACCCCTAAGTATTTTATATTGTTTACACTTATTTTAAATGGAATTTCTTTTTCTATCTCTTGTTGCTGGGCTTTGTTGATCATATAAAGAAATGCTGATGATTTATGAGAGTTTATTCTATATACTGCAACTATTATTAAGTTGTTGATTATTTTGAGTAATTCTTTTTAGTTGATTCTCTAGGGTTCTCTTAAGTATACCATCATATCCTTTGCAAAGAGTGATAGTTTTTCCTCATTTCCTATTCTAATTCCTTGGATTTCTTTTTCTTTTCTTATTGCTAAAAGTAACATTTCTAAAACTATATTGAATAATAGTGGTGATATTGGACAGTATTGCTTTACTTCTGATCTTGTTAGTAAGGCTTCTAGCTTATCCCTATTATAGGTAATACTTGCTGATGGTTTTAGCTAGAAGGTGCTTATTTTTTTTATTAAAGCTTTTTATTTGCAAAATATATGCATGTGTAATTTTTCAACATTGACCCTTGCAAAGCTTTCCCTTATAAATTTTCCCCCCTCCCCATCCCCTCCCCTAGGTGGCAGGAAACCTAATACATGTTAATTATGTTAAAATACTTGACAAATCAAATATGTATATACATATTTGATTTGTCAAGTATTTTAACATATATTAG
>JAJPUD010004211.1:162591-207134 GCA_023553655.1 Myrmecobius fasciatus
AGTTCTAGAAGGTGCTTATTTTAAGGAACACTTCTTTTATTCCTTTACTCTCAGTATTTTTAACATGCTATATTTGGTCAAAAGCTTTTTTTTATTATATATTGAGATAATCATACGATTCCTGTTGGTTTTCTTATTGATATGATCAATTATGTTAATGGTTTTACTAATACTGAACCAGCCTTCTATTCTTGATATAAATTCTACCTGTTCATAATGTAAAATCCTTGTGATATGTGGCTATAATTGCCTTTCTAAATTTTTTTTCAAAATCTTTCCATAAATATTCATTAGGGAAATTGGTCTGTCATTTTCTTTCTCTATTTTAGCTTTTCCAGTTTAGGTATCAGTGCCATATTTGTGTCATAAAAGGACTTTGGTAGGGTTTCTTCTTTACCTACTTTTCCAAAGTTTATATAGTATTGGAATTAATTGTTCTTTAAATGTTTGATAGAATTCATTTGTGTACCCATCTGGCCCTGGGGATTTTTTTCCCTAGGGAGTTAGTTAATGGCTTGTTCAATTCTTTTTTAAGATGGAATTATTTAGGCTTACTATTTCCTGGTCTGTTAACCTAGGTAATTCATATTTTTTGTAAATATTCATTGATTTTTCTCAGATTGTCAGATTTACTGGCATATAATAGGACAGAATATTTCCTAGTGATTTCTTTAATTTCTTCTTCATTAGTGGTGATTTCACCTTTTTCATTTTTGATACTGTATATTTGGTTTTCTTTCATTTTTTAAAATTAGATTAGCCAATAAATTATCTATCTTATTGGCATTTTCATAAGACCAGTTCCTAGATTTATTAGCTTGATAGTTGGGTGCTTTTTTTTACTTTCAAGCTTATTAATCTCACCTTTGATTTTCAAGATTTCCAATTTGGTGCTCAATTTGAAATTTTTAGTTTGTTTTGTCTCAAGATTTTTTAGTTGCATTCCTAATTCATTGATCTGTTCTTTTTCCATTTTGCTGATGTAAGAATTTAGAGAAATAAATTTTCCCTAAGTACTTACTGCTTTGCTTGCATCCCATAATTTTTCAGATGTTGTTTCACTGTTGTAATTCTCTTTAATGAAATTATTTATCATTTACCCCCAGTCTCCTCCCCTCCCCTAGATGGCAGGAAGTCCACTACATGTTAATAATGTTGAAAAACTTGACAAGTTGTGCAAGAAAAATCCTATCTACAAGAAAAAAAGAAAATCAGAGAAAGGAAACACAATGGAAGTAAACATCAATAGAGAGCATGAAAATGTTATGTTGTGGTCCATATTTCATATCCCTCTCTGGGTGTATATGGTTTTCTTCACCAAATAATTGGAACTCGTTTGAGACAATTCTTTGTTGCACAGAGCCATGTCCATCAGAATTGATCATCATGTAATATTGTTGTTGCCGTGTATAATGATCTGGTTCTGCTCATTTCACTCAGCATCAGTTCATGCAAGTCTATCCAGACCTCTCTGAAACCATCCTGCTGGTCGTTTCTTAGAGAAAAATAATATTCCATAATATTCATATACCATAATTTATTCAGCCACTCTCCAATTGATGGGCATCCATTCAGTTTCCAGTTTCTAGCCACTACAAAAACAGCTGCCACAAACATTCTTGCACATGTGGGGCCCTTTCCTTCTTTTATGATTTCTTTGGGATATAAGCCCAATAGAAACACTGCTGGGTCAAAAGGTATGCACAGTTTGATAACTTTTTGAGCATAGCTCCAAATTGCTCTCCAGAATGGCTGGATCTGTTCACAGTTCCACCAACAATGTATCAGTGTCCCAGTTTTCCCACATCCCCTCCAACATTCATCGTTATCTTTTCCTGTCATTTTAGTCAATCTGACAGGTGTGTAGTGGTACCTCAGAGTTGTCTTAATTTGCATTTCTCTGATTAATAGTAATTTGGAGCAACTTTTCATATGACCAGAGATGGTTTTAATTTCATCATCTGATAATTATCTGTTCATATCCCTTGACCACTTATCTATTGAAGAGTGGCCTGAATTCTTATAAATATGAGATAATTCTCTATATATTTTAGAAATCAGGCCTTTATCAGAACCATTAAATGTAAAGATGATTTCCCAATTTTATGCTTCCCTCCTAATCTTGTCTGCATTAGTTTTATTTGTACAGAAACTTTTTAACTTAATATAATCAAAATTATCTATCTGGTGTTCAATTAAGAGTTCCAGATCTTCTTTGGACATAAATTTATTCCATCTCCACAGGTATGAGAGGTAAACTATACTACGTTCTTCTAATTTGCTTGCAATATCACTCTTTATATCTAGATCATGAACCCATTTAAATCTTATCTTGGTATGTGGTGTTAGGTATGGGTCAAGCCCTAGTTTCTTCCACACTAGTTTCCAATTTTCTCAGCAGTTTTTGCCGAATAGTAAGTACTTATCCCAAAAGCTGGAGTCTTTGGACCCATTTATTCTTTAGGATTAGATTATTTCTAGTTAATTTTTAGTCTATGTTCCCACTGTCTTTTGTTGAATATAATTTTTATTGCATTATGATCCCAAAAGAATACATTTGATATTTCTGCTTTCTAAAATCTGATTTTGAGGCTTTTGTGTACTATTATGTGGTCTATTTCAAACCCGAGTCTTAACTAAATCTCACATTGAATGGGGTTTTCCTCACCCATAATCCCCCCAATTCTGCAAAGAAGAGAGAGAAAGGTGCTTTTTCAAATTTATCTTCTTTGGGTCCAAGTATGGTCATTACAATTTCATGAAATTTAGTTTCTGTAATTTTGCTGTTGTCTTTTTATATTTGTATTGTAATTATTGAATTTCACTTTATTTAGTATCAGTTCATAAATTTTTTTCACTGTTTCTTTGTCATTTTCAAATCTATTATTTCTCATGGTACAGTCATATTCCATCAAATTCACGCAGCAAACCTTGCCTAGCCAATCCCCATCCAATGGATATTGAATTTGTATCTAGTTCTCTTCTACTATAGTGTGACTATAAATATTTTAGTATATATGGGACCTTTTTTGTCATTTACTTCCTTGGGATGTATGTCCTCCTGTCTCACAGTAAGATTTCTGAATTAAATATATGGAAGTTTTAGCTACTTTCTGAACATAATTACAAACCTCTTTTCAGAATGATTGGATCAATTTTCAGCTCCCATTAAGCACTTATATAACACCTTTGATGTGACATGGCCTGTACAAAATAATTTTAAGGACATATCCTTGATTTGATCCTCATTTGATCCAAGGTATATTGATACCTTGTGAGGTAGAACTTTTTATTATCCACACTTAAAAACTGAAGACACTTAGGTGAAAAGATTTGCCCAGGGTCGCGCTACTAAGTGTCTGAGACTGGATTTGAACTCAGTTGGTCCTGACTTGATTCTATCCTAGAATTCAGTCTGTGGTACCACCAGCAGTATCTGCTGATAAAGAGGTGTAATATATTAACATGTCTTTCTACAACTCCAGCAATGATTATTACCGTCTCTTGGCATATTTGTTTTTCTGGTTCTGAAATAAAACATCAGAGCTGTTTTTATTTGCTTTTTTTATTGATGATTTGGTACCATTGTTGTATGTTGTTGCAGTTTGCAATTTTTCTTTTGAAAACCATTTGTGCAAGCCCTATGAATGTTACCTATTGTGGCATAGCTCCTTGGTCCCATATATTTGTGTTAATTAGTAATATGTTTGAGATATCAGACCCTTACAGGATATTTAAGGCAAAGATGATTCTTAGTCAGATTTATTCCTTTCAGAACTGTATTAATTTATATATTCAGAAGCTTTCTAATATCTAGGTGGCACAGTGAGTAGAGTGGCAAGCTTGGAGTCAAGAACACCTGATTTCCGATATGGCCTTGGGCACTTATTAACTGGGTGACCCTGGACAAGTCACTTCACTGCTGTTTGCCTCAGTTTCCTGATCTTCTTCTTGTTGTTTGTCCTTCATTCTTGAAGAGGGCCATGGCATCAAGTAGGTGATGCCATGACATGCAAGTGAATTGGATTTGGGTGAAGGAGGGCTGTGCAAAATCATCCACTTCACTTTCCCCTCTGGAGCCATCTGGGTTCAGTGGCCAAATATCGATTAGGACAACTAGAGATGAAATGCAATGGGAGACCTTGGCCTTTTTAACTAAGGTAGCTAACAGGTCTCATTTTGACTGAGGTAACACCCATTCAGTGATTAAGGCTAGAGTGAAAGAGGCCAGTCTTTGCCTCCTCATCTATAAAATGGGTATGAAAATAGCATCTATATGGCAGGGTTCTTATAAGGATCAAATGAGATAATACTTGTAAAGTGCTTAGAAAGTGCTTAGTACATAGTAAGCTCTATATAATAATGTTAGCTATTATTATTAATCTAAATTATATATTTTACTTTTTATTACTGCCATGTACCTAATTGGATTTTGTAATAGATAACCGCTATGGCTTCAAAAATTTATGTGGTATTACCTTTAAGTTTGAGATCCCCTACTAGTATAGTTTTGCTGTCTATTTCTTCTTGCATTTCTGTTAGTTTCTCCTCTAGGAATTTGGATGCTATACCACTTGGTGCATATATGTTTAGTATTGATACTGCTTCATTATCTATGGTACCCTTTAGTAAAATATAGTTTCCTTCCTTAACTCTTTTAATTAGATCTATCTTTGCTTTTACTTGATCTGAGATGAGGATTGCTATCCCTGCTTTTTTTGTTTGTTTTGTTTTGTTTTGTTTTGTTTTTGTTTTTGTTTTTTTTTTGTTCACCTGAGGCATAAAAGATTCTGCTCCAGCCCTTTACCTTCACTCTGTATGCATCTATGTTTTAGATGTGTTTCTTGTAAACAACATATTGTAGGATTCTGGCTTTTAATCCAGTCTGCTGTCCACTTCCGTTTTATGGTAGAGTTCATCCCATTCACATTCACAGTTAAAATAACTAAATCTGTATTTCCTGCCATCTTATTTACCCAAAGTTATGCTTTTCTCTTCCCTTTCCCCTTTCTCCCTTCCCCCTCCCTAGTATTTTGTTTTTTGATGACCACCTCCCTCTAACAGTGCTCCCCCCTTTAGAGCCCTTCCCTCTTTTTTACACCTTTCCCCTAATTCTTCTATTTTCCCTTCTATTAGTCTATCCCTTTCTTTTCCTCCTTTCCCTCCTACTTCCCTGTAAGGAGGGACAGGTTTTTCTGTGAAACCAAATGTGTCTGATGTAGATAGAGCCCAATCTGCTGAGAGTAATATTCACACAATGCTCATCACCCTCCCTTCTTTCCCTCAATTATATTAGATTTTCTTTGCCTCTTTATGTGATTTTACCTTATTTTTACCTCCTTTTTTTAAACTTTATTTTACCTTCTTTCCCCTCTTTTTACAGTATGATAGCCCTTCTAACTCTAATTTCTTTTCCATTTTATCAAAGTAAAATCAACTTATACCCCCCATTCTTTGACTATACCTATAGTAGAAATATAGTTCTCAAGAGTTCTTTCCTTTTTACCTTTTTATGCTTCTCTTGAGTTCTGTGTTTGTAGGTCATATTTTTTGTTTAGATCTGGTCTTTTCATTAGAAATAGGTGAAATTCTCCTATATCATCAAATGTCCATCTTCTTCCCTGGACGATAATGCTCATTCTCGCTGGATAACTTATTCTTGGCTGTAATCCAAGTTCCTTTGCCTTTCGGAATATCTGATTCCAGGCCCTTCGATCCTTTAATGTGGAAGCTGACAGATGTTGTGTGATTCTAATTACAGTTCCTCGGTATTTGAATTGTTTCTTTCTAGCTGCTTGCAATATCTTTTCCTTGGTGCGATAGTCCTGAAATTTGGCCACGATAATCCTTGGGGTTTTAATTTTGGGGTCTCTTTCAGGAGGTGATCGGTGAATTCTTTCAATGGCGATTTTGCCTTCTGATTCTAAAATATCAGGGCAGTTTTCTTTCATGATTTCCTGGAAGATAGCATCTAGGTTCTTTTTTTCATCGTGGCTTTCAAGGAGAACGATAATCCTTAGATTGTCTCTCCTAGATCTGTTTTCCAAGTCAGCTATTTTTCCTAGGAGATATTTCATATTTTCTTCTATTTTTTTCACTTTTTTGTTTTTGTTTGACTGATTCTTGAAGTCTTATTGAGTCATTTACTTCTATTTGTTCAATTCTAATTTTTAAAGTATTATTTTCTTCAGTTACCTTTTTTTAGCTCCTTTTGTAACTGGCCAATTGAATTTTTTTGTTCATTATAGTCTTTTTCCATTTTGCCAATTTTGTTTTTCAGTGAATTGTTGTCTTTTCCCAATTCACCAGTTTTCTTTTTCAATGAATTGTTGTCTTTTTCCATTTCACCAATTTTGTTTTTCAGTGGCTTGTTTTCTTTTTCCATTTCACCATTTTTGTTTTTCAGCAAGTTGGTGTCTTTTTTCATTTCACCAATTTTGTTTTTCAGTGAGTTTGTGTCTTTTTCCATTTCACCAGTTTTGTTTTTCAGTGAATTTGGTGTTTTTTCATATCTTTTTTGTAGGGCATTATATCCTTCTTCCACTGATCTCAATTCATTTCCCCACTTTTCTTCTAAATCTCTTTTGAGATTCTTTATGCAATCTTCCAGGTAAGCCTTGTGAAATGGGGACCAGCTCATGTCCGCCTTTGTGGCTTCCTCTGAAGTTGCTTTCCCTTTAGGAACCTCAGGATCTGAGGTCTGCCCTTCTTTCTCTCCATAATATCTGTCTATGGTGAGAGTTCTTTTCTGTTTCTTACTTATTTTTTAGAGTTTGAGGTCTGTTTAAAGCAGAGGACCAGCAGTTGCTTCAGTTTGCCCTGCGGCAATTTGGGTAGTTGACTTCCAGTTCAGGACTGGTTGGGCAAGGTCCCCGTTCTCAGTTGTTCTCAATCCACCTTTAACCAAAGGCAGATCTGCCAAAGCACCTGCCTGCAACCAGAGCAAAGTGGCCCAAGTGTCTCCCAGGGACTTCCCAGGTGCTAAGAATCTGCCACGCTCCGTCCCAGCCTCAGTCTCCTGCCCTGGTTGTGCGCTGCCACCTGAGCTCGGCAAACCACCTGATCCCCTGCCCATCTGAAACAGACCTGCTCTGGAGTTCTTCCAAGGTAATTTTTGCTGGAAATGTGTTGTACTGCAAGTATTTGCGGGAGCTTTCAATCCAGAACCAGTTTAGAGGCTTAATCTGCTGTTGGTTTGAGAGAAGATTAGAGGAGCTCACAGAGAGTCGTGTCTGCACTCCGCCATCTTGGCTCCGGCAGCTTGGTATTACCTTTAAAATCCAGACTATGTATATCTTTTCGGTTTATTGTAGCATATTTGTACAATGTTGGTTTTAACCTATTTCTGCCAAACTTTTTTTCCTGTTTTCCTAACAGTTCTTGTCAAATAGAGTTTTTCTTCCAAAAATAAATTTATGTTCTTGACTTTTAGTAAAGAATGGAATATTGAATTCAACTGTTTCTCATTCTACATTATCCATTATATTCCATAAATATATCTTTCTATTTCTTTAATCAATTACAAGTAATATTGAAAATTATTACCTAATAGTATAGTTTGAGGTCTGGAATACCAATTTACCTTCATTGCTTCTTTTTAAAATACTTAACTTGCAAGTTTAAACTGTTTCTTCAAATGAATTTTGTTATTATTTTATCTACTTCTTTAACATAATCCTTGAATATTTTGATTAGTGTACTGCTAGACTTGTAAATTAATTTAGGTTGTTTCTCTTCAAGAAGCTTACATTCTAATAGGGGAGACAACATACAAACAATTATGTTCAAGCAAAATATATAAAGGATAAAATGGGAGTAATGTCAGAGGGTGGGCACTAAGATTAAGCAAGTTTGTAAAAGGCTTCTTGCAGAAAGCAGAATTTTAGCTGAGACTTGAAGGAAACCAAGGTCAGGAGTTAAGCATAAGGAGAGAGAGCATTCCAGGAATGACAGCCAGCCAGTGTAAATACTTGATCTAAATAGATGGAGTTTCTTTTAGGAGGAACCCCAAGGAGGCCAGTGGCACTAGACTGATTGTACGTGGAGGGATAGAGGTAGAGGGGAGAAGGAGAATTAAAGTGTAAAAAGATTAGAAAGGTACCAAGGAGCCAGGTTATGAAGAGTTTTCAGTTCCAAGGGGAGGAATTTGTATTTGATCTTCAAGATTATAGGGAACTATTGAAATTATTAGACTTATGACCTACCTTTGTTTATTTATGTATCTCAGGAAAGCTTTCATAGTAGTTTGGAATTACACAAATTGAGGCTAAATAGATAGGTGACATGGCCATATCTGGGCTTTAGGAAGATCAGTTTGTTTATTGGAGAGGAGGATAGAGTAGATCTGGAAAAGATTTAAGGTTGCCAGACCTACTAGTAGATTGTTTCAGTAACTCAGGACTGAGGTGATGAGGGTCTGGAGCAGGATGGGAGGCTGTGTTAAAGGCGAGAGGGAGGGGACTGTATTCAAGAGATGGGGATAAGTGAAAGTAAGCATGTAGTTAAGTGTAACCCATGAGTTGCAAGCCTTGGTGATTAGAAACATAGTAATGCTCTTGATTAAGGAATAGGAAAATTTGGATGAAGAAGGTGATTGAGAGGAAAGATAATATGTCCAAGATTGAACTCTTTGAGTTTAAGATGTCTGCTGGGCATTCATTTCAAGATAGGCAGTTGGAAATACAAGATAAGAAGTCCAGGAAAATATTAGGACTAGAGAAAGATGAGAATCACTTGCAACTTGCAATAACTGAACCATGAGAACTGGAGAGATCATCAAGTGCAATAATCTAGAGGAGGAAGAAAAGAGTACCTGGTTCAGCTCCTTGGAAAACATCCTTGTTTAGTGGGTATGACAGGGATGAAGATCAAGCAAAGGAGACTGAGAAGGAATGTTCAGAAAGGTAGGAGGAGAACCAGGAGAGAGCAGGGTCATGAAAACCCATAGGGGAGAGTACCTAGGAGAGAGTGATCACCGATGTCAGAGGCTGTCAAGAGGTCAAGAAGAATTAAGACCAAAAAAGGCCATAAATTTGGTTATTAAAAGAAAAATGGTAACACTAGAAAGAGAAGTTTCAGTCAAATGATGAAGTTGGAAGTCATCTATAAAGAGTTAAGTGTAATAGTAAAGGAAGTGGAGGCAACAGTTACTGAAGACTTTCTCAAAGAGTTTAGCCATGGAAGGGAAGAGAGTATGATGATAGTTAATGAGAATGTACAAGTGAGAATTTTTTAAGGATTGAAGAGACTTGATATTATATAGCTGAAAAGGCCACATGAACTGCTTAGATAAGGAAAGCTGGACTATTTCCCTCACATGCTCTTGGCAATGTTGTAGACTGAGCTGCACATGGATTCAGAGGATCTTAGAGATATAGTGAATAAAAAGCCTGGGTGCATAATGGTTCTATCCATGGAAACCAACATGTGGTAATGGAAGCAGAATGACACAGAGTAAGCAGATTGATAAGCTCATATATGACAGTTAAATGATTCTCTTTTTCACTGGGATATCAAATAACATGGATTAAATGTCGTGTCTGCTCACAGAGAAGGAATAGAAGAAATCTCTCTTTTTCATTTAAGGGACCAGAACTATCACTAGGGCAAAGCAAGCAGGGTTCTAACCTAAGGTTACAATTTAGAAGGCATTGCCATCATATTAATTGCTTCATTGGTGTCAAAACCTTGAGTTAGTTAAACATGAAGCTACCAGGTGACTAGATAGATATTAACTTCTAACCCATCCTGCCAAGATTTTCATCTCTTTCCCTTCCAAACAGCTTCTGCCTTGTGATGGTGTTTATGGGTCACATCCCTGTCCCTCCTAAGGGTGTGCTTTGTGCTGCTCGCTCCAGACACATTAGTTCCCAATTACAGCTCATTCAGTGATTCATAGTGAATTGGGACAGATGACTTCTTCCTCTTTGTCTCAACCATGCTCAGCAACATTGGTCAGCTTGAGCCAAGAATGTTCTGACTCTTGTAACAAGCTGTAGTGAACCAGACTGGCCACATTTGTCAGTCACCACCCTATTCATCACACCAGTACTGTAGAATATCCATGTCCTCTGACTAAGGGGTCTCAACTGCAACAGGGAAAAAATGTGAAAGGTCATGGAATTCATCACTGTAATTAAAAGAAATCAATTTCTTCTTTCACATCTTCTCACTAATTAGAATTATTATGCCAATGACTGAATTGTACATTCAGTCCTTTCTGTATAATTGTGCCCTTGCCTAGGAAGAGGGAAAACATCAAAGAGGCATTGAGAATTCTGGAGGCTTTGCCTCACTTCCCACTTCTGCTTCTGCCAAATAAATATTTCTATCATCATCATTATCACACATTGCATGATAGAGCTGCATGGGACTTTACAGTCATGGAGCTACTGAGAAGAATGGGCCCTGGCAGGGACATAAGGCCGGATGGCCAAGGAGCAATATTGAATTTGCCTGGACATGAGTTTTCCCAAGCATGGGCTTCAGCTGTCACGGTGATTTGAACATATGAGGCAGCAGCTTGGCAGATGGCAATTGGTTGGTAAGGAAAAAGGATAGAGGCAGAAGTGACAAAGAAGCACTAGGGGCAATGGTGAACAACAATAACAACAAAACCAGTGGAATAGGCAGAGTGGCAAAGAATGTGCTAAGTTTGACTCAGCCAGCTTAATGGATGACTGATAAGTAGGGAGACAACTGATTTTGTTGATTAGTACCATTTGGATAAAAGGCTGAAAGCGAATGGGATTGGCTTAGTCCTTAAGACTCCATCACCCTCTTCTTGCTCCCCAATCAATCTTCTCCTCCAGCAGCCATTTGAAGTTTTATAAGGCCAACAGAAGAGGCCAAATGAACTACAGAGATAAGAAAAGCAGTACCACTTCCCTGATATTGTCAGTGTCTGCCTTTCCCTCTCATTTTTAACTCTCAGATTAGGGGCAACCATCATTTATGTTTAGTAGAATGGCCAACTTTGTAATACCGTAACTTACCAGGGTTGCACAGCTATTAAATGTCTAAGACTGAATTTGAACCTAGGTTCTCCTGATTCCTGTCCATAATCCTATGCTGTCTTTAACTGCCAGTGGTCACACGATCTGGTACCTGACCTATGACTAATTCCCCCTTCATTCTTAATGTGGGATTCCTAAAAAATTTAAGTTCAGGGCCTAATTGGAGTTCAACTGGCTTCTCCAAATAAGTGATTTTTTTTTGACAGTCTATAAGAAGTGTTTCTTCCCAAAGAGCTATTGTTAAGTTTAGTATTTATGGAACTATATATTTAAAGTGGAAATATAAGAATCTTTCTATAGAACGCATGATGAAAAAAGCTATCCACCTCTAGAGAGAGAACTGATGGACTCTGTGTGCAGAATGAAGCATATTGTTTTTCATTTTTTTTTAAATTTCTCTTGCTTTTTTGGCAACTTAGCTAATATGAAAATAGGTTTTCATGACTTTACAAGTATAATTGATATCTTACTACTTCCTTTCTTAATATGTGGTGGGATATGAGGAATCATAAGGGGAAGAGAAAATATGGAACTGAATTTTTTTTAAAATGGTAAATAAAGTATAATTATTTGAGACATAAAAAGAAAAAAGAAACTTCGGAAGATTACTCTGTAGGCACCCTTTCTAAGATTTTGGAAATTTTAAATGCTTTAAGTTTATAAGAAAAATACCTTTAGAATCACAGTACCATAGATTTGGAGGCTGAAGAAAC
The DNA here is from genome assembly GCA_023553655.1 of Myrmecobius fasciatus. NCBI lineage: Eukaryota > Metazoa > Chordata > Mammalia > Dasyuromorphia > Myrmecobiidae > Myrmecobius > Myrmecobius fasciatus. The sequence continues at coordinate 174,320 of JAJPUD010004211.1, forward strand.
CTTCCAGACCATCTTCCAGCAATAAGTTTTTGACATATTTGACAAATGAAGAAACTGAGGCTCATCGAGGTAAATTATCTTGCCAATGTCACATAATAAATGGCAAGCTAGGATTTGAATTCTAACCCCACACCACTCTTTGAACCTTTACTTATCAACCATCTCTATTCTTAGTAGATAGTGATAAATTTCCGGTGAGGTACTTCATAGAAAAGAGGACCACAGAAAACTGGAAAACAGTATGCTAGTAACTAGGCATAGACCAGCATCTCACAAACTATACCAAGATGAGGTCGAAATGAGATCATTATTTAGACATAAAGGGTGATACTATAAGCAAATAAGGAGAGTAAGGGATAGTTTACATGACAGATCTTTGGAGAAAAAAGGACTTTATATCCAAACAAGAAATAAAGAACATTATAAAATGCAAAATGGATAATTTTGATTATATTGAATTAAAAGGTTTTGTACAAATAAAACCAAATGCAGCCAATATTAGAAGGGAAACAGAAATCTGAGAAATAATTTTCCTTCCAGTGTTTCTGATAAAGGCCTCATTTCTAAAATATATAGAGAACTGAATCAAATTAATAAGAATTCAGGTCATTCCCCAATTCATAAATGGCCAAAGGATACAAATGGGCAATTTTTAGATGAAGAAATTAAAGCTATATATAGTCATATGAAAAAATGTTCTAAATCACTACTGATTAAAGAAATGCAAATAAAAACAACTCCAGGGTACCACTATCAGATTGACTAAGATGACAGGAAAACAAAATGGTAAATGTTGGAGGGGATGCAGGAAAACTGGTACATGAATGCACTGTTGGTGGAGTTGTGAAATGATCCCACCATTCCAGAGACCAATTTGGAACTATGCCCAAAGGGCCATAAAACTGTGCATACCCTTTGATCTAGCAGTGTCCTTTCTAGTTCTATATCCCAAAGAGATCATTAAATAAAAGGGAAAGGACCCACATGTGCAAAAATTTTGTTGCAGATTTTTTTTGTGGTGGCAAGGAATTGGAAATTGAGGGGATGCCCATAAGTTGGGTAATGAATTGAATAAGTTATGGTATATGAATGTAATGAATATTATTGTTCTGTAAAAATGATAAACAGGCAGATTTCAGAAAAATCTGGAAACACTTATATGAACTGATGCCGAGTGAAGTGAGCAGAACCCGAACTTTTTATATAGTAACAGCAAGATTGTATGATGAGCAGCTATGATAGATTTAGCTCTTTTCAGCAATACAATGACCCAGGACAATTCCAATAGACTTGTGATGGAAAATGCCATCCACATCTAGAGAAAGGACTATAGATATTGAATGCAGATCAAAACATACTATTTTCACTTTTTTGTTGTTTTTTTTTCTTTCTCATGGATTTTGTTTTTGATTTTGTTTTGATTTGGTTTGATTTTCTTTACACAACATGACTGATATAGAAATATGTTCAAAGTGATTGTTTATGTATAACTTATATCAGATTGCTTGGGAAGGGAGGGGAAAAATTTGGAACTCAAAACCCTGCAAACGTGAATGTTGAAAACTATTGTTACGTGCAATTGGAAAATTAAGTGGAAAAAAGAAGAGGCCCAGAACTGGTCATCTTTTATCCACATGACTTTAAATGCTTTATTATTTTCCATTCCCTAAATTGCCTTTTCTTATGTTCATATCATTGAATATTCTCTTCTCAGTACTATATAAGGGAAGAGAAAGAGGATGAACACTTATTAAGTGCCTACTATATGCCAGACACTGTGTTTTATGCTTTTCAAACATTATCTGATTTAATCTAAATTTAATATATAGCATAATATATTTATTATAAACGACTTTATAAAGCTGAGCTATGATGATACAATAAGTGTCCTTCAGAGCCAAGCTCAAGTCCCTCCTCCCTCGGAGATTACTCTAGCCCAGAGCAATCTCACCCTCCTCTAGTCTCATCACCAATTTTTTTTAACAGCACTCATTTGTTATTTAATCATAAACATTGTGGCATTTATTATGTTAATAGCAAGTATAACTAGTGTTTACATAGTGCTTTAAGGTTTGTAAAGTCTTTTACAAATATTATCTTTTTTCATCCTTACAACAGTTACTACTTCCTTATGCATGTGAAGAAACTGAGGATTCGGCCACAGCCACACAACTAGCAAAATGTCTGAGGCTGAACTTGAAACTAGCTTTCTGACTCCACGCCCTTAGCTGCGGCCTCTGTATGGTTGGCCTGTACTCGTACTTATGCCCAGTGGTTACAGTTCTGGGCTTGAAGGTAAGATGACCAGGGTTCAAATTCTGCCCTTGATGCCTGCTAGCTGTATGACCCAGGCAAGTCATTTCATCTCTGTGAAGTTGTCTCAGCCACATCTTTAGGATTTATGTACTAAAGTCAGAAAATTGCTTCATCTAGTTACACAAAGTTGTATTTTCTCATTTTTATAAGGTCCTTAGTACCTTGAGTCAAATACTTGCTCCTAATCATTATGTTGCATTGGTATGGATAGAAGGAGGTCCCATACCTGGAGTTCTCTACTACTGAGGAAGTCCCTCATCACTTGCCTACTTGTATCTAGAGCTGGCTTTGTAATACATCATAATTTCCTGGAGGGAGGTGACTTTGTTTACTCCTTCTTAGTATATTCTTCCCCCATAACCCAGTGTATTTGGCACAAAACCCATTAGAAGTATTAGTTAATAGCAAGTTTCTCAACAGGAAAATCCAGCCATCACTAACTACTTGTGCTTAACTCAAAAGCCAAGTTCATCTTGAAGTCTCTCACCACAGGAAAGATAGAAACCAGCTTTCTTGGTGCTTTTCTTTCCTCTGGTTCCCTTGGAGAAAACATTTTTTGAAAGGGATGATTAGGGGATGCTTCAGAATCTTAGCTGCCACATGTCTCATGTCTCAGGTTCCCTCAGCTACCAGTTCTCCTGTAAAGGCAAGTTATCTAACGAGAAGTCATACTTCTCATTAAGAGAATAGTTTCCACTGAGTTTGTTAGCATTTTTGAGAAAATAAGTGATGATGTGCTACTGGTCGGAGCTTTTAAGTATTCCTAAATTTTTCAAAAAAGGAATTGCTCATTAATAAAACATTTTTAAGGTATCTGATTTATATACAAGGCAGGGATTCTTATGCTTTGGGAGGATCATGAACTCCTTGGCAGACAGATGGAGTCTATAGACCTTTTGTCTGAGTAATATTTGCAAAAGCATAAAATAAAATACATATGATTACAGAGGAAATTAATTGTATGTAAATACAGTTAGGAAAATATTTTAAAACAAATTCACAGACTCCAGTCAAAGCCATCTAGCCCCAGGGTCCCCCACTTGCTGTTTCTGTGGAGCTAGCCTGGAAGTGTTTGTACTTCATACTGGTTAAACCCTGTCCTGGGGTTTTTCTTCAAGTCTTCTCAGGTTGTCCCAGGGGGACCCCTGTTCTGCTCAAAGTCTTTGTTTTTCACTGATTGTATTTACCCCAAGGCACAAAATTGTTCTGTTGGTGAGGGAAATCTGGAGAGCTTGAAAGTTTTTGACCTATTCCACTCTTTCCAGAATCTTCCTTTGTAATTCATAAAAAATTGCACCACTAATAGCACAGCTAGAAGGAATATGTATGCATATATATTTATATATAAGTATATACATACATGTATATGTGTGTTTATACACACAGACATGCATATGTGTATGTATATGTATATACACATATATATGTGTGTGTGTATAGAAAGACACAGAAGGTACGGAGATAATGTGACTTTGAGAGAATGGAATAAAAATAATTAAGGGATTAAGAAGAATACACTGGTTATAGAAGGGAGAGGTTGAAAGAAGTAAATTATTTCACATGAAAAAAATGTGAAAAAACTATTACAATGGAAGGAAAGATCAGATGGTGAGCAATGGGCATTGCTTGAATCTTGCTCTCATCAGTATTAGCTCAAAGAGGAAATTATATGAATAATCAGTTAAATATCTGATCTTAAATTAGTTAAAAATGTGTCTTACCTGACAGAAAAATAGGAGGGGAGAAGATTAAGCAAAGGATGGGGTTGGGGGAAGACTGACAGAAGAGAGAGAAGACAGAGGCAGGCAGTAGACAGAAGCAAAATACTATTGAGGATGGAAAGGGTGAAAGGAGAAGCAGAACAAATAGGTGGAAATATAAGATGCAGAGAAATACACAATGAGTAACTTTTTTAACAATAGCTTTTTATTTTCAAAATACATGCAAAGATGGTTTTCAACCTTCAGCCTCACAAAATCTTGTGTTTCAGATTTGTTTCCTTCCCTTCCCCTTAATCTTCACCTCTAGATAGCAAGTCATCCAATATAGGTTACACAAGTGCAATTCTTCTAAACATATTTCAACAATTACCACGCTGCACAAGAAAAATCAGATCAAAAAGACAAAAAATGATAAAGATAAAAAACAACAAAAAGGTGAAAATATTATATTGTGATCCACAATCAGTCCCTATAGTTTTCTTTTTGGATACAGATGGCTCTCTCCATCATAAATATATTGGAACTGGCCTAAATCACCTTGTTGTTGAAAAGAGCCATGTCCATCAGAATTGATCATCACATAATTTTGTTGTTGCTGTATACAATATTCTCTTGGTTCTCCTCATTTCACTTAGCATTAGTTCATGCAAGTCTCTCCAGGCCTTTCTGAAATTATCCTGCTGATTGTTTCTAATAGAACAGTAATATTCCAATACATTCATATACCATAATTTATTCAGCCATTCCCTCACTGATGGGCATCCATTCACACACTTAGTGATTATCCTAACTGTGAATACGAATGGGATGAAATCTCCCATAAAACAGAAATGGATAGTTAAGTGGATCAAAAACTAGAATCCTAAAATATGTTATTTACAAGAAACACACCTGAAACAGAGAAACATATATAGAGCAAAGGTAAGGGGCTGCAGAAGAAACTTATCCTTACGGTGAAGTTAAACACACAGACACACAGACACAGACACACAGACACAGACACACACACAGACACACACACAGACACACACACACAAAGGGGAAAGGATCTACATATGCAAAAATATTTATTCCCGATCAGGGAATGCCTGAACAAGTATATGAAGGTAATAGAATACTATTATACAGTGAGAAATGATGAACAGGCAAATTTCAGAAGAACCTGGAACTGATAAAAACTGAAAAAAGTGAAATGAGCAGAGCCAGAAAAACTTTGTATGCCGGATCAGCAGCATTGTGTAATGATTAACTATGAATAACTCAGCTCTTCTCAACAACACAGTGATCCAAGACAAGTATAAAGGATTAATGAAGGAAAATGCTATCCATATCCAGATTAAAAAAAAAAAAACTGATGATCTGAGTGTAGATTGAGTCACATTTAAAAAATATTTTATTTTTTCTTATGTTTTTTTTTGTTCTTGATTTGTTTCTTTCCCCTTTTTATGATCTCTTTGGGATATAGCCCTAGGAGTGGTATTGCTAGGTCAAATGGTATTCACAGTTTGTTTGTCTTCTGACCTTTTTCCTTGCCTTTGCATCAGTTCATACAAGAATTTATAAATTTCTCTGAATCAATGTATTTCATCATTTCTAACAGCACAAAAATATCCTCTTACATTCATAAACTGCCAAGAAAACTTCAGAAGAGATCATGAAGAGTCAGACATGACTGAAAAAAATTACACAACAACATTCAAAAAAGACTTAGCCTTTCTCCAACTGATGAACACCCACATTTTTCTAGTTCTTTGTTACTGTAAAAAGTTTTATATATTTGGGTCCTCTGTAATTAATCTCTTTGTAATATTTACCCAATAATGGCATTTCTGGGTCAAAGGATAAGTAAAGCTTAATGACTTTGGATATATGATACTACATTGCTTCTAAGTACAAGGTTGGTAATTATTTGAATAAATAATTGTCATGTTTTTTTTTTCCTATTCACATTTCCTATACAGCGAACTTATGAAATCTATTCATGGACATCTACCTCCTCTTGTTGAAGTTGTTTCTTTTTTCTCCTCTGAATTTACCTATAATTACTCTATATCTGACACCTAAGTATCCTATTTTGTCAGGTTGGAGTGAAAAGTAGTTTGAAGAAAGTGACTAGTCTGCCATTTTCCTGGAAGTAAGGTTAGGGATACTTGTCCTGAGAAGAGCCATTGTTAATAGATCCAGAGGCAAGCTCATTTTTCTCCATTGAAAAAAAAAGCCCCAAACAAAAGAATCTGTTGACATCCTCTTTGGATTCACATTGGTGAGAAAAAGAAATAACTTGGAGGACACTTGCTGAATCCCCACTGATTGCTCATTGGAGAAGCTTTAGATGGGTAGTTATATCTTAGTCTGTTTAACTGGCAAAGGTATATGAAAGGGATAACTTTTCTGAAGAAAGAAAAAATCACCTATTTCTTCACTGCAGCCCTGTGAGCAACTGTTTTTTTTTTACATCTTTGCTTTTGAAAGTAAATTTAGTGCTGAGGGAAAGTGTCAGGGTAACAGCCCTATACCTGAAGTCTTCTATCAATGACTCTTGGCTGGAGAGTGAAGAGTCTGACAGTGTCTATTTGTTATGCAAAGAACTGTACAGCTAGAAATCTCGGATTATTTCCACTGGTTCAAAAACAAGATGATTTGATCAATAATGAGCAAAGAATATCTAATTTAATGGGCAATGGTGATATCCAATATGATAGCAATCTTGCTCATGTGATTGGGTTTACAAAGCACATTCACTTTGCATTTGTTCAGAGGTCTTGATTTACCACCTTAGTAGTTTGTGGAGCCCAAAATAGCACAACTGCTCTGCTCTATTAAAGTGGACTAGTAATGTATGCTTGGAACCTGGCTCATGGATTTTCCAGCCACTCCTAGGCAGTAATAAGGAGAAGGAAGATGGGAAAGCTAACATCTGCTGAATGTGAAATTAAAGAAAAGCTATTGTCCAGACTCAGTTTGGAGAACTCTGGGGAGAGGAAACTTACTGTCCGTTTGAGTGGTATTATTTGAGCTGTTAAGAAATGTTTTCCAGGCATTTAAATTTTTCTTTTGGTAAGCAGGTGGCTCCTTATCCTGCCTTCCAAGGACACACAAAGCAAATGAGTAACCTTTTTAAGTGACCTCCCGTCATGTAGTTGCAGTTATGAATTTTGCTCCCATACATCTGCCTTCAAGCTTTCTCTTCTTCAGCCTCAACATCCCAATCTCCTCCAACCAATCCTTGTATAACATGATATCAAGTTTCTTTGCCATTTTTGTCATCCTCTCCTGGGTTCTTTCCACTTTATTAATGTCTTCTCAAAAATCTGACACCCCTTATGGAAACTATTGCTATCTCTCTCCGTCTCTTACTCTTTCCATCTAGATAAACATATAAACATATAGATATAGTAACTGTCTGTCCAGAACAGAACTAACCAAAGCAAGGATGGTGTGTTTTTTTATAGCAAAGCTTCTTAAAATGTGGGGTATGACTCCAATATGGAGCTTTGTAACTGAATGTGGAGGTCATGAAATTATGATTATTATCCTTAAATGTTTGATTTAAATGCCTATATATCTGGAGTCACGTAAACAATTCTTGTGTGCAAATTCTTTTGAGAGAGTTCATGACACCGGTTTGCGGCCCCAACCTTTTGAGGTTTCCTTTTTGAACTTCAGCAGTAAGATTGATAGATTTGCTGTTGGGATATAGGTTCAGATCTCAAGTTTGATGCTTACTCCTGCCTGTGTAATCTTTTTTTTAAAAGCTTTTTATTTACCAAACATATGAATGATTTTTCTACATTGACCTTTGCAAAAACTTTTTTTCCCAAGCTTTTCCCCTCCTTCCCCCCACCCCCACCCCTAGATGACAGGTAATCTAATACATGCTAAATAGGATAAATTATATGACAAATACAATACATGTATACATATCTATACAGTTCTCTTACTGCACAAGAAACATCAGATCTAGAAAGAGAAGAAGAAAAAAAAACAACCTAAGAAGGAAAACAAAATGCATGGAAATATTCAGAGAAAGCGTTAAAATGCTGTGTTGGGGTTCACACTCAGTTCCCACAGGCCTCTCTCTGGATGTATATGACTATCTTCATCGCTGAACAATAGGAACTGATTTGAATCACATCATTGTTGAAGAGAACCATGTCCATCAAAATTGATCATCGTATAGTCTTGTTGCTGTGTATAATGTTCTCCTGGTTCTGCTGATTTCACTCAGCATCAGTTCATGCAAGTCTCTCCAGTCCTCTCTGAAATCCTCCTGCTGGTCATTTCTTACAGAGCAATAATATTCCATAACATTCATATACCATAATTTATTTAGCCATTCTCCAATTGATGGGCATCCTTTCAATTTCCAGTTTCTTGCCACTACAAAAAGGGCTACCACAAACATTTTTGCACATGTGGGTCCCTTTCCCTCCTTTAAAATCTCTTTGGGATATAGGCCCAGTAGAAACGCTGCTGGGTCAAATGGTATGCACAGTTTGATAACTTTTTGAGCATAGCTCCAAATTGCTCTCCAGAATGGTTGGATCCGTTCACAGTTCCACCAACAATGTATCAGTGTCCCAGTTTTCCCACATCCCCTCCAACAGTTATCATTATCATTTCCTGTCATTTTAGCCAATCTGACAGGTGTGTAGTGGTATCTCAGAGTTGTCTTAATTTGCATTTCTCTGATCAATAATGACTTGGAGCACCTTTTCATGTGACCAGAAATAGTTTCAATTTCTTCATCTGAAAATTGTTCATATCTTTTGACCATTTATCCATTGGAGAATTGCTTGAATTCTTATATATTTGAGTCAATTCTCTATATATTTTAGAAATGAGGCCTTTATCAGAACCTTTGGATGTAAAAATATTTTCCCAGTTTACTGCTACCCTTCTAATCTTGTCTGCATTCATTTTGTTTGTATAAAAACTTTTTAACTTGATATAGTCAAACTCATCTGTTTTGTGATTAATGATGACCTCTAGTTCTTCTTTGGTCACAAATTCCTTCCCCCTCCACAGGTCTGAGAGGTAAACCATCCTACATTGTTCTAATTTGTTTATAATACCGTTCTTTATGCCTAGATCATGAATCCATTTTGACCTTATCTTGGTATATGGTGTTAGGTGTGGGTCAATGCCTAATTTCTTCCATACTAGTTTCCAGTTTTCCCAGCAGTTTTTGCCAAATAGTGAGTACTTATCCCAAAAGCTGGGGTCTTTGGGTTTATCAAACACTACATTGTTAAGGTTATTGCCTAGATTTTCCTGATAACCTATCCTATGCCACTGATCGACTGCTCTATTTCTTAGCCAGTACCAAATGGTTTTGATGACCACTGCTTTATAATATAGTTTTAGATCTGGTACAGCTAGGTCACCCTCATTTGCATTTTTTTCATTAATTCCCTTGAAATTCTTGACCTTTTGTTTTTCCAGATGAATTTTGTTGTTATTTTTTCTAGGTCAGTTAAATAATCTCTTGAGAGTTTGATTGGTATAGCACTAAATAAATAGATTAGTTTAGGGAGTATTGCCATCTTTATTATATTCGCTCGACCTATCCAAGAGCACTTGATGTTTTTCCAATTGTTTAGATCTGACTTTATTTGTGTGGAGAGTGTTTTGTAGTTTTGCTCATATAGATCCTGACTTTCCCTTGGCAGATATATTCCCAAATATTTTATACTATCGATAGTTATTTTGAATGGAATTTCTCTTTGTATCTCTTGCTGTTGCATTTTATTGGTGATGTATAAAAATGCTGATGATTTATGTGGATTTATTTTTTATCCTGCTACTTTGCTAAAGTTGTGGATTAATTCTAATAGTTTTTTAGTTGATTCTCTAGGGTTCTCTAAGTAGACCATCATATCATCTGCAAAGAGTGATAATTTGGTTTCCTCATGACCTACTCTAATTCATTTAATCTCTTTTTCTTGTCTTATTGCCAAGACTAGCATTTCTAATACAATATTGAACAGTAATGGTGATAGTGGGTAACCTTGTTTCACCCCTGATCTTATTGGGAATGGTTCCAGTTTATCACCATTACATATGATGCTAGCTGATGGTTTTAAATAGATGCTACCGACTATTTTAAGGAAAAGTCCATTAATTCCTATACTCTCTAATGTTTTTAATAGGAATGGATGTTGGATTTTATCAAATGCTTTTTCTGCATCTATTGAGATTATCACATGTTTTTTGTTAATTAGGTTATTAATATAGTCAATTATGTTAATAGTTTTCCCAATATTGAACCATCCCTGCATTCCTGGCATAAATCCTACTTGGTCATGGTGTATTATTCTGGGAATGATTTTCTGTAATCTCTTTGCTAATATTTTATTTAAGATTTTTGCATCAATATTCATTAAGGAGATTGGTCTATAATTTTCTTTCTCTCTTTTTGTTTTTCCTGGTTTAGGTATCACCATGTCTGTATCATAAAAGGAGTTTGGTAGGAGTCCTTCATTCCCTATTTTTTTGAATAGTTTATATAATATTGGAGTTAATTGTTCTTTAAATGTTTGGTAGAATTCACATGTAAATCCATCTGGTCCTGGGGATTTTTTCTTAGGGAGTTGATTAATGACTTGTTCTATTTCTTTTTCTAAAATGGGATTTATTTTATTTTTTTATTTATTTCCTCTTCTGTTAATCTGGGCAATCTATATTTTTGTCGATATTCCTCCATTTCACTTAGGTTATCAAATCTATTGGCATAAAGTTGCTGCCCTTGTAATCTTGGACAAATTAGTTGACTTCTTTGGGCCTCAGTTTCCTAATCACTAAAATTAGTGTATTGAACTAAATAGTTTCTGAGGCTCCTTAAGCCTGAATTTGATGCTGGGATCTGAAGATTTTGCGTGAGCTTTTTCTTTCTCTCTCTCTCTCTCTTTTTTTGTATACAGTTATGCAGTTAACAGAAGGCAAGGGACAGATTCTTAAACTCTGCTCTAAGAAACTCAGGATTTCATCCTATTCCAGTTAATGACAATGGCAGATTCCCCATTGAATGCCAAGGTATATGTGATATTTGTTCTCTAAACCCTCCCTGATTCTCTGTCTTAGTAAGTGAGCTCAGTTTGGGCCAGAATCGCTGCTAAGCCTTGGCAGCCTTTACTCACTGCTAATGAAGGGAATCACCACCAGTGGAGGGGGAGGGAATGGCAGTCTGCAGTGATGCCCAAGAATGGCCAAATCAAAGAAAGAAGCCATTTACCCACATCCCAGTATGTCTGTTGTTTTTAGGCTTTCTTACTTTTATCTCCAATGAGGCAGCTAAGTGTCTCAGTGGACCTGGATTCACAAAGGCCTGCATTCAGACTTGACCTTGGACCCTTGCTACCTGGGGGTTATTGGGCAAATTACTTAGCCTTTGACCATCTCAGTTTCTCCAGCTGTAAAATGGGACAGTAATAGCACCTCTCTCAGGGTGGTTGTCAGAATTAAACGAGATATTTGAAAAGTGCTGGCACATAGTAGCCACCTAAATGCTTCTTTTCTTTCTGATTCTTTTCATAGCAATGTTTTTCTGTATAATTATCTGTGAACTAATGTTTGTTAGAGAGGCAGATGATAACATAGGAATAATTATGGAGTTTCTGACAAATCCTTTTGAAACAGTTGTTTAGATTATGCTGCTAAAATGATTGCCCCTATGACAGAAATTTTTTTCTGTCATAAATGGTGTAACAAAGCGGATAGAAATAGAGCTTGCTCCATTAAAGGAAAAAATCGTTCTATGCCAGCTTCTGACACATCCTGGCCGTGTGACCTTGAGCAAGTCACCTCTCAGTGCCTCGTGTACCTTTGAAGACAATAGATGGCAGAGAAGGTGCTCACAACTTCATTCTCTAGACTGAAGAAATAGGAGATTTAGGAAAAACTAAAGGGGGAGGCCATGGGATCCTGAGGACAAAAAGGAAGCAGTCCTGAGCCACCAGAAGCTTCTGCTCCCTGGTACTGGCCTTCAGGAACACTGTCTCTGGAGCCTGTCCATGCTTCTGGTGTTTTTAGGTCAGAAGGACTTCAGGCAGAGGAAGACACATGTGGCCTCCCCTCCCCCTGCCAACCTAGGGGCACTTAAATCCCCACTTTACACATGAAAGGGCTGAGGCTGGGATGGCTGGGTGAGGAGCAGGTGAGGAGGGCCGCTTCCTCCTCAGTCAGTACCAGATTGGTGGAAAATCTGGCTTTGCTGGGTTAGACCACACTGCCCGTGGCCGTTTATGGAAGGACATTGTAAGGCCCGGGGGCGCTGGCTTCTGGCCCAGTTGTTGGAGAAACCGCCAAGGACTGCCGGGAGGTGTGTGGGGGGGAATGCCCCCCCCCCGCCCCCAGGCTGACCTATTCCCCCCAAACTACTCATACACACGCCGCTCCTCGTGCATTCACACCTGCCTCTTTTGGGAGGCTCCTTCCGACCAATGGGCAGGTGCTGCACATGCGCTTCCTGGAAGCTGCTCCGGCCGCTCCCAGGGCCTCGCGCCCCCCTCTCCTCCCCCCTCCCTGGGCCCTGGAACGAGGCTGGAGCGCGGGCCCCACAGGTCCCCGTGAATTCCAAGGCCAACCACACGGAGCAGAGGTCCGGGGGAGAAGGCCCCCAAGCTGGGGCTGGCCCCTGCCCCCCGTTTCTTGGCTTGGGCGGGCCTTCTGCAGCACGGGCATTCGGGGCATTCCTGGAAAGCTAAGCATCCTTTAAAATCCACGTTTCAGCTGCTCCCTGGCTAAGTGGGGGAGGTGCTGCAGCTGGGAAGGCCCCGGGGCTCCTAGGTGGGGCCGCAGCTCAGAAGGCGGGAAGGAAAGGTGGGTGCCGAGTTTTCTCTTCTTGGGGACCCCAAGGAATAGCCGGACAGGAGGCTTGGCTGCCAGCGTTCCCGAGGGGACCCTTCCTCTCCCCTTCTGGCTGCGTCAGGGATCCCTTGCCCATTGTCTCCCCGTTCATGCTTCTGTGTGGCTCTAGCTTCTTCCTCACCCTCCCCTCTCCTCAGCCCCCCGGGGAAGTGGAGCTGACGGATATGGCCGACCCCCATTTTGTGGGCAAAGACGGCGGGCTCAGATAGGAAGAGAAGGGGTCTGGCCTGAAGTCTCTCCGTTTACCCACCTCCTGTGCGGCCTCTGCCTCGAGCTCTCCACCACCAGCTGTGCTTCAGCTTCTCTTAAAACAAAACCCCGGGTAAACCTGCAGTTTGGGGAGGCTGAGGCTGGGGGCAGGGTGAGTAGGGGGCTCGGACTGCTAGGCCGCCAGCCAAGGGCAGGATGCGACTTTCAAGGGCACCCTCCCCCCACCACAGGTAGTTGCTGCTCCATTTGTGGCAATGGGGATTTTAAAATGGGCGATGTCCCTCTACCTGGAGAAAGCCCAGATGGATTTCCCAGGGTGTCATTTTTCATCCTGAGGTGCTCTTATGGAAGGAAAAGCAAATGAGGCTGCTTTGGCGGGAGGGCCCCTGGATTTCTGAGCTCTAAGAGCCAACAGGGAGTCAGTCACTTAAGTGCCGTCCTGTGGGTTCCACAGGATAAGAAGATTGAGAAGAAATGAGTGGTGTCAGTGAACCTTTGTGCCACACGTGTTTCTTTGTTTTCCTTAAAGCAGAGAATTTTGAATGTGTCTGTCACAGCGTTTGTACCCTAAGACTCCCTCTCTTGTCTCAGAAAATTGGGACCTTTTTTCTCTGCAGGGTGGGGGCTGGAGCACAGCTCCCTGGTCCCTGGGGTCAGCTGGTGGGAAGGCCTAAGTGAAGTGGGAGCCAGGCAAAAGGCCCTTGTTGGTCTTTGTCCCTCTGAAGAGCCTCCCTTGCCAGGCTATGCAGCCGCAGCCCTGAAAGTCTTGGAGGGAGAAAAGAGCTGGCCTCCTGTACTCATCCTGTGGCAGGGGTTCTCTCAGGCCCAGGCTGGCAGAAAAAGAGAATTAGGCTCTAAGGTGAATAGAGTTGGAAAATCTGAGGAGCTCCAAAGCTGAGCTTCCTGCCCTGCTTTCACCTAGGGCCAGGACCAGACCAGCTTGTCCAGGCAGTCCTGGGACTGGACCCTAAATCCTTGAACCAGGTCTGGTTGTTCCAGACCTCCATGGGTACAGGAGAAAGACAGGAGCCTGTCTTTTTTTTAATTAATACTTTTTATTTGCAAAACATATGTATGGGTAATTCTTCAACATTAACCCTTACAAAACTTTCTGTTAAAAATTTTTCCCCTCTACTCCCCTCCCCTCCCTTAAATGGCAGGATATCCACTACATGATAATTATGTTAGAATACTTGACAAATCGAATACATGTATACGTATTTCCACACTTATCATTTTTGTGCAAGGAAAATCGTATCTACAAGAAAGAAAAATCAGAGGAAGGCAACACAATGTAAGCAAACATCAATAGAGAGCACAAAAATGATATGTTGTGGTCCACACTTCACATCCCTCCCTCTGGGTGTATATGGCTTTCTTCACTGAACAATTAGAACTGGTTTGAAGCATTTCATTGTTGAAGAGAGCCATGTCCATCAGAATTGATCATCATATAGTCTTGTTGTTGCCCTGTATAACGACCTCCTGGTTCTGCTCGTTTCACTCAGCATCAGTTCGTGCAAGTCCCTCCAGGACTCTCTGAAATCCTCCTGCTGGTCGTTTCTCACAGAACAATAATATTCCATAACATTCATATACCATAATTTATTCAGCCACTCTCCAATTGATGGGCATCCCTTCAGTTTCCAGTTTCTAGCCACTACAAAAAAAGGCTGCCACAAACATTCTTGCACATGTGGGGCCCTTTCCCTCCTCTAAGATCTCTTTGGGATATAAGCCCAATAGAAACACTGCTGGGTCAAAGGGTATGCACAGTTTGATAACTTTTTGAGCATAGCTCCAAATTGCTCTCCAGAATGGCTGGATCTGTTCACAGTTCCACTAACAATGCATCAGTGTCCCAGCCTTCCCACATCCCCTCCTGTCATTATCCTTTCCTGTCATTTTAGCTAATCTGACAGGTGTGTAGTGGTATCTCAGAGTTGTCTTAATTTGCATTTCTCAGATCAATAGTGATTTGGAGCACCTTTTCATATGAATATAAATAGTTTTAATTTCATCATCTGAAAATTGGCTGTTCATATCCTTTGACCAGAATGAACCTGTCTTGCTGGCCTGGGCTATCTGCCAACCAGAACTCACCAGGTTGTGCAGGTCTCAGGAGCTGCAAAATTCAGGTAAAAAAGTAGTAATTCAGTGGAGCTTGATATGGTTCCATTTTTTAAAAGAATAACATCAGATATCCTGCCATCTAGGGGAGGAGTGGGGAATGGGGGGGGGAAATTTGTAACAGAAAGCTTTGTAAGGGTTAATGTTGAAGAATTACCCATACATATGTTTTGCAAATAAAAAGTTTTAAGAAAAAAAAGAAGAAAAAAAGAATAACATCAGAGTTGGAAGGGACTTCAAAGATTAACTGATTCAAGACCCCTGATTTTATAAAGGGTGAAACTGTAATCAGTAGGTAGGAAATGACTTGCTTAAAGTCATAGGGCTTTATCTGGGACTGGAATTTTGACTGGTTTCCATGCTCTTTCTGCCACCTCCCAGATTGGGATCACAGATGACCACATCTAATAACCTAACTGGGATTCATATCTTGGCTGGTGTTGTGCATTAACCGTTCTGCCTTACTCTTGCATAGTTGAAAGGCAGAGAAACCAAATTGGGGTCCCAAAGAGGCTGTGTCTCTCATCTCCCACTTATTCCTCTAACTTTGCCTAAGCTTTCACCATTGTCAGGCCCTTGATGCCCACCTGTTTGGAAAGTATTTGTTTCTTGGTGGCTTCAGAAAATGTCCTTTAATAATCTTGCAGCTAAATTAGCCAGATGGCGAGTGGAAATGGAGAGGAGGGGGAAAATGAAGTCTAATGGGAGATGGACAGAAGGAAAATGGGAAGGGGCACAGAAAGCAAGTTGAGTGCTGTGAGATTAAGGAATTAGTAAAAAGAGGGATGGAAAAATAATAGCAGTTCATTGAAGTAGCCTTTTTTATGATCAAAACATCAGGTTTCCACCATTAGAGCAGGCATTTTTGTACCCACAGTGAGCCAAAAGCAAAACAGGTTAATAGTTGGGTTTGAGGCGGAAATGTGGGCCAGGAGGTACAGCCTGCGGGAAAGAGGAGAAATCAGAAGAAGAATCAAAGGGGAAATGATGAGTTGTTTGAGGGATCACAATGGGTTCCATCCCCCAGCAGCCTTTCTTTCCCTCCCTCCCTTATTCATTTGGAGCCTCAGCCTTAAAGACCTTAGCTAGGGAGTTTGGGCAGTTCCTTCTACCCCCTCTTCTACAGTCCACTGTTCCCCAGTAAAGAGTAACATCTTTTATTTTAATTAATTTTTAATTACAAAATTTTGTGAGGTAGTATGGGTTTAGTTATTTGCCCAGTCACACAGCTAGTAAGTGTCAAATGTCTGAGGCTGAAGTTGAACTCAGGTCCTCTTGACTCCAGCAGCATCACCTAGCTGCCCCAAGCATAGCACCTTGAAGGGCCAATTTGGGACTTGGTGTCTGTCACCAGACGAGTGCTTTGCTTGAAGTAGGTACTTCATAATTACTTGTTGGGCTAGGTTGGATTGATTGTTTTCTGCTGAGCTTGTTAAATTGTCAGCATGAAAGGACCCCTAAGTCAGATGCTTTGATGTTGCTTAGAAAAGGCTGGAATTTTGAAAACTGACTTTACGTAAATGCTTCTCAGACTGCAGAATACTGTTTTCTCAAAATACGCAGCCTTTGCAACAGAAGAAAACATTCTAATTATTTTGGGAAAACAACAATCAAATGATCTTGACAAGAAAGTGATGCTCCTTCGAGGTTATTTTTCTTTTAGTGTCCTTTAAAAAAAAGTCAGAGATGAGAGAATTTGAAGGTTAGCCTTTGAAGTCCCAATGCCTTCGAACCTGGAAAACCGGTTTTTAGGATCTGACTGGGCTTCATATCTTGATTTAGCACAAATCTTCTCTCTTTAATCTCAAGCAGTGCCCGTTCACATTTTTCCTTTGAAATAGTTTATGACTACTGACACTGAGCTAGCATACTATTATAAGGAAGTCATATTTCCCAAATTACCTGTGAAAGTGCTTTGGCCAGATTTTGAAATGGACTGTTTGGTTGGTCAGTATTCATTCTGAGGAGAGGCAGCGAAGCCTAGTGGCAAGAATGCTGGGCTTGGAATAAGGAGGCAGCCCAGCCGTGCCTCTGACATGCACCTACTGTGTGACCTTGAAGTCACTGAAACCATTTCCTCATCTGGAAACAAATTCAGAATAGGAACATTTCAACTCCCTGCTTCAAAAGGTGGTTGTGAAGCAAGTAATTTATCCTGAGGTGAATGGATGTTGCCAGAGTGCATGTAAGATGATCTGTAAGGAACTGTGAGGTGTAATGGATGGAGTCATATACACCTGGGGGCAGGTCTTGGTTCTTATGTGTATTAGCCCTGTGGGTGGTCTAAGTTAGTTAACTTCTCTGTGTCTCCATACAACTCTGTCAGACCACGGATTTAAGATGATTTCCTAGGTGGAGGAAGTTGTCATACAGGAAATTGCCAATATTGAGAAAATCTCAGGTCAAAACCAAAGGAAAACACACACATACACACACACACACACACACACAGAGAGAGAGAGAGAGAGAGAGAGAGAGAGAGAGAGAGAGAGAGAGAGAGTAATCTGAATTACTGTAGGTTCTAATGGTCAAATGTAGATTGACACATTTGTTCCCACCCTTTTCATTTACATCTTTCTGGACTGGTAAAGAAGAGTATTCTTAGGGTTGTATTATGGGGGTTTCTAGGATAACTCAAAAAAATGCCATTGCTACTCAGTATTCACTGGAGCAGATTGATTTTCCTAAATATTTGAAATTATAAAATCTGGTTCACAGCTTTTTTTCAATTTATATGTGTAATAAGAAAATAACTTCTTGGTTGGAAAGGTTATAATAATGGTTTGAGAAGGCAGTGGTGATGACAATAGCTGCCATTGGTATAGTTCCTTCAGCCTCCCCTACAGAGTGGCTTATATTATGGGAATCTGGAGTACCCACAGTTGGGGAGCTTTGGGGGATCTAGAATCAGAAGATCTAGAGTCACAGTTAGCTCCTTGTTTACTCATCCATAGTATGATCCTTCCTTGGTTGGCCACCATTATCCTGAGATATACCTGTAAGCTCTGTGAGCCAAGAAACATAATCTCATTCAAGTCTTCTAGCAACCAACCCTGTGGGAATAAATTCCAAGATATTGTCCATCCACAGTTATAGGTGATGAAACCATGGTACCATGTGGGAAATATTAGACCAAAATATATTCAGATCACCAGAGAAAAAATTCATCCTGTCAGTTTATAGTTACATATTGTCAACTGCCTTTTGGTTCAGACTTGTCACTTAATTAGCATGTGAGGAAGTCCCCCTGTAAAAACTCTTTCCCTTGAAGTAGATAAGCAACCCTTTCTTCTCTGCTTGGTTACTGACTCAATTGGCCCACAGTTTTAGAAAGTCCCCAGCCAAGTTACTGAACATCTTCTTAGCAGCCTTACCAGAAAGATCAGAAACCATTTCTTGTAAGTTTGAACTTTTTTATTTCTAGAGTTTCTACCATGGATGAATTTGTCTGACTTCCGTCAAGATGTACTTCAAATCCCTGACTTCTGTAGGAGGCCTTTCCTGTCCCCTCCCCAGCTGCTCATGCCTCACCCTTTGGATTACCTTCTGTCACTTCTTGGATTGACTTATTATCCTTCCGAGTAGAAAGTAAGTTCTTGAAGAGCAGGAACTGTTTTTTGTTTTTATCAATTAATTTATTTTCTCTCTTTTGTATTCTCATTCTCAACCTGTTGAAAAAGGAAGTAAAACAGAACCTCTGTAATAAATATACATAGTTCAAGCAAAAGAAATTCTCATACTGACTATGTTGGGAATCTGTATAGTGAGTCCATCTTCTCTCTCTCAGGAAATAGGTAGCAGGTTTCATTGTGAATCTTTTGGCATTAGGGTTGGTCATAGCATTGATAAGTGCTCCAAAATCTTTCAGTGTTGTTTGTCTTTACAATGCAGTTTTTAAAAAGTTGATTTCCTTTTTCTGCTTATTTCATTCTGTATCAGTTCATATGAATCTTTCCAGGCCTCTGTAGCTACCCCTTTGATCATTTCTTATAACACAGTAGTATTCCATCCCATTCCTATACCTTAATTGGTTCAGGGCATTCTCTTCGTTTACAATTCTTTGCTATCACAAAGAGTGCCTGCAAATGATAACGGGTTCTTTTCTTCTTTTTTTTTGGTCTGTTTGGGATGGGTCAAAGGGCATGGTTGAGCTTGCTGGCACTGAGGATAGAGTATTGGATTTCGGGGTGAGAAAGACCAAATGCTGTCTTGGAGGCTAGCTGTGCGAGTGAGGGCAAGCAACTTAACTTCTCTCAGCCTCTATTTTCTCTTCTGTAAAATGGGGGTAATAATAGCACCTATTTCACAGGATTGTTAAAAGTATCAAGTGAGATTTTATACATATACACATACAGATAGATTTTGATTAGTATGACTCATGAATCCTATGACATGGTCAATTTATTGAATTTGAACTTGTCAAGGTTATAATGATGAGTAAAATATGGTAATTAGTTCTAGTCCAGTGGAAATGTGCAATGAAAATTCAAATAATTGAGCCACGTCGCAGGATTCATTATTTGCACTAATCAGGACCTAGCTGTAATTGTTGAACAATAGTTTAAAATTGTTTTCCAAAATGGCTACACCCGTTCACAGCTCTAACAGTGCATTCTTGTACCTATTTTGCCACAGCACCTCCAGCATTTCTCACTTTCCTTTATTTTCCCCATTTTTTTGCAATCTGATGAGTCTGAGGTAGTGCCTCAGAGTTGCTTTAATTTTCATTTCCTTCTTTGTTAGTGATTCAGAGTATTAAAAATTATGGCTATTGACAGCTCAGATTTCTTTCTATTAAACTACGTATTCATATGCTTTGACTATTGGGGGATGCCTCTTATTCTCATAAATCTGAATCCATTTTAAAAGGAAGTCAATTAACCAAACCTTTTAGGACTGCTATCTAGAATTCCTACTTAGTGCTTTCATATTAAAAATAAAGAACTATTATTCTTATCATAAGCTAATGTAGAAAATATAACCCCTTTTCATCCACAAGGTCTCAGTTGCAATGCATTCCCCACACTTTCTTCTGATGATGTTATTCAGAATAAATCAAAACAAAGAAATTGAGCTACAAGTGACAAACCAATATTTATGCTTTCCAAAGAAATGTTGGATGAATGAGAAGTACTACTTGTGAATTAAGTTGTCATCAATATCCATACAAGTAGGATAGTATATACCATCTTGGAGGATGTTAAGAAAAGAGCATCGTTTGTCACTATTCGAGGGAGGGAAATATTCTTTTCTTGTGATCACCCAGGCATGGCAGCCAGTCATTTCCTCTCATATTAGCTCAGAGCAGATTCCCTTTTATGTTGGATCCCTGTGAGGGTTTAGAAGCACTTGTGTATTGGGGTAATCAAACTTGAACCCTATTTTGTCCCTTGAACAAATAAACAAAAATCCCTGAGAGATTCATGCCATACTTTAATGGCATTTTCATTTTCTGCTTGCTGTGAGGTGTTGATGCTCCTCCTCTTCCTCTTCCTTTTACTACCACCACTACCGTTTAATGTTTATGTAATGCCTACTATGTGTCAGGCACTGTGCTAAGTACTTTACAAGCATTATCTCATTTGTTTCTCCAAGATCTATTTCACATGTACAAAGTGGTTATGCCCTTGTCTGGAAAAGATCTTTTTAGTAAACTGCAAAGAATCTGAGGAATATAAGGAAGGAACATGCTTTATGGAAGCATAAAAATCTGATGTTTTAGGTAATAAATTACCATCAGATCTTGTGCGCCTTTTAGACAGCTATAACCAGGAACAAGGAGGGCGAAATCCAGCTGGGCTCTGTTCTGGTCACATCGAAGCATTACATTCAGTTCTTGGCGCTCTATTTTGGGAAAGGCATTGGTAATCTGTGGAGTATGCAGAGCAATAATAGCTGTACTAACAATGAGTAATTATGGAGACTCTATAAATGTTTTACAAATATCACCTTATTTCATCCTCTCAGGAAGCATTATTATCTTCATCATATAGATAAGGAAACTAAGGCAAATAGAGGATTAGGGACTTTTCCTAATGTGACCTATGGACCTTGTAGTCACACAGAAGTGAGGTCACATCTGAGCTCTTCTTCCTAACTCTAGGCCCAAGGATCAGAGTACAGTGCCACCTGGTGACCCATAATGATACCTATTCAAGGGCTCCCATCATGGATCATGTCCCATCAGGAGCTTTAGAACAGAGCACTCCTCTCCTTGTGTTGAGAATGCGTTTTGCATACTGCTTTAAAGTTTGCAAAATTTAACTCATTTGATTCTCCTGATAACCTTGTGAGATTTGAAGTATTATCATCCTTATTTTATAGAAGGAAGGTTACCAGAATAGTAGAGGACTTTAAGATCATGTCCAATGAGGATTATTTGAAGGGGCAGAGAATGCTTAAGGAATATGTTAGGTGTCTTCAAATATTTGAAGGGCTGGCTGGTAGAAAAGTGATTGGATTTGTTCCATTTGGCTTCTGATAAAAAGAGGCTTTATTAATCACTTACTGTGTAACAGATACTAAGCCAATCATAGGCACATGAATGCAAACAAGCCAGACAAGTCCTGCTCCCAAGAAGCTTGATCTATAGTAGGGATGGGAAACCTGAGGGGATGAGGAGAGGAATGTGCTTGATCTGTCCCATGGCAAGGAGCAGGGGAGAAGAAGCATTGAGGCCTGGGTTGGGAGAGGCCACGGCAACTTGCAGACCTATCACAGCAACAGTATCTAAAGGCTGAATGCCACTTGCCAGTACTGAGGAGGTGAAGATGACAGGGTAGAAACTGCTTGGCTGAAACTCATCTGAGCATAACTTGGAGTCCTGGACCAGGGTGAGATAAGGCTTTATGTGGAAGAACTTGGAGCAGAGAGTGAAAGCTAAAAAAAGCACAAATTTATCAAGTAAGAAAGAAAATGAAACATTTAGAGCCATCCCTTAGCAAATGGGGCTGCTGGGGCATATAGATGCCTCTCTGTGGAAGTTTTGGAAACAGTGGCTGACCACTGGCCTGGAGCATTGCTAAAGAGATTCTTGCCAGGAATGCTTTATGCTGGATGACTTGAAATCCCTTCCAACTGAAAAAAATCTTGTGTTTCTTACTTCTACCCAGATGAAACCTGGACTCCTGTGTAAAAAATCCCCACAGGAAGAGTTCATTGCTGAACACATATGGGTTGGTGTGCACATATATGCTTTTTACATGTTTGGTATCATGTGGTGTTCTCAAGGTGTCAGACTCATAACT
This sequence comes from Myrmecobius fasciatus, assembly GCA_023553655.1. Taxonomy (NCBI): domain Eukaryota; kingdom Metazoa; phylum Chordata; class Mammalia; order Dasyuromorphia; family Myrmecobiidae; genus Myrmecobius; species Myrmecobius fasciatus. Next base: position 196,812 of record JAJPUD010004211.1, read on the forward strand.
TGCAGGCCTGTGGGTGGCAACATTCTGGAGTGCAACTTGAACCGTTTAAAATGTTATTAGGAAATATTTAACAAAAGAAATAAGAATACAACAGAACATAGATAAGCCAATCCGCCAGCTGTAGGAATCCTGACGTATGGTTTAGTGGCCCCCATTTCTGTTGGAGTTTGACACTGATGAGCTCAATCTGCTTCATTCATTTTCATCATACCTATAAACAAGACGTAATTTGGTCTCATAGTCACTATGTCAAACTTCAGCCTCAGAAAAATGTCAGGAGAGTTGGGAGTTGTGACTAGGGGATGAATTAGTCCACTGTACATGATGCATCATCCCAGTAGTCTGCTGAGCATGAATGTGTGCCATGTGGACCAGAGGGAGGATTGTTAGTACTATGCAATCTTAACAGATCAACAGCAGAAGTGTCCCTGTGAGTTTGCCACAAAACTTCTAAAATGCTCTCTGGAGTATGGTTGGATTAGCATTACTGAAGGGTGCGAGAATCTTCGTTTAATTAAGTGTAGTGCTTTGACACCATATAAAATGTATTATGTTCTGTGTGTCTTTTGACACCCAGCCAATTGTGGATAACACTCGCAAACCCACCAGCTGTGTTGAAGGAACAAAAATATTTCATGTTTTCAGACAACTTGAAAGGGAACCCAAAGTTTGGGGGAAACATTGCTATAATCAGATTCCTTGAACCACCATGGCTGGAGGGAGGCGGTTTCTGAGGTGACTTTTGAAAGGAATAGCATGCAGAAAGACAAAGGCTCCTTTTATGTAGCATATTTTTGTGTATTTTTAAGTGCTCCCTTGCTGCCCTGTTCCCAGAAGGTTATTATCTATCAATTTCAAGACAGTTTGGGGGTAGAAAGGGTACTCCCCAGTTGGGGTTAGAAGTCTGATTTTTCCTATATTGTATGTCTCTTCTTGAGTCTCATTCCAAAGCTTCTGACATTTCTAACCTATTATATCTGCTGTGAATTCTAGTCCTGGCCTCTGTCATTGCAGTTTAGACAACTTTCAGTCATATCTGACTCTTCATGCCTCCATTTGGGGCTGTCTTGACAAAGTTACTAGAGTGGTTGTCTATTTCCTTTTACCTATGAGGAAACTGAGGCAAGTAGGATTAAGTGGCTTGCCCAGAGTCCCACAGACCATAGTTTCTGAGGCCATATTTGAACTCAGGAAGATGTCTTTCCAGTTTCAGGCCTAACACTCTCCTGTGCCATCTAGCTGCCCTTAGCTTCTGGATGGAACCATAACTAATAATTTTTATACCCAGGTAAAGTACCCTAAACCACTGGTCTGGAGCATCCAGTGCCACTTGGTTGAATGGGAAGGGAAGCAAAATGAAGGATGAAAGTACCATCTAGCAATTTGCAGTTGTAACCAAGTCTCATCAGCTAATTGCTTGGCTTGGTAATTTCTGTATTGACTAGTGTGATCAGTACACACTAAATGAGTTGCATTCTCTCTGCTGTAGGGACTTCAGTGAATCTAGTATGGAAAATGAGGGTAAAAACTTACACAATGGGAAGATTTCTGAGACTGGACACAAAAATTAACAGGTTCCCAAGCACTCTAGAAAGAAGCCATGCTATTGGATTAGGATGTGTCGACCTCATGAACCCCAGCTGTTAAGCAGTGAGAGAGAGAGAGCATACTTACATTAAAAGGTCAATATTTGTCTTACTCTGTCTTTCCAACCATATCCTTAAAACAGGTAGTCTCTGTTTTTTCCTAAACAAAAGGAAATATCCATTGGTACCAGAGAGAATCTAGCCAAACTAGCATTTATACACTGACTCCTCATTTTGGTATTATAGGGGTTCCTCATTTCTGTAGTTGGGAGGACTCTGCTAAAAATTTCTCAATCAATATGATATAAATCTATCAGCTCCATTCCCAGCAGCCTTCTAGATATGGATTATTCAGTATGCATACAAGTCTCCTCATATTACAGTCTGCAGTATAATATCAGGCAGAGTCTGCCCATTGCTGCTTTATTTGGGGCTATCTTTTTCATTTGTACCAAGGCCTGAGAACATTACTGAGATTTATTTCCAAATTTGGCAGGAGCTACAATGATTGTTTGAAGGGAAAGCAGTACCCTCCGTTCGCTGCTATTGTCTGTTGCTTGTTTCTCCTCCTTGTCAGGTTGAGCAAAGCATTTGAGGCCCTAACATACATAAAGCTTAGACTTCCCAAAATTTCTCCCTCTTTTCCTCCCCCCGAAGTCAGCATCTTTCCATTCAAGTTTTCCATTTATGATGATAAATGTAAATAGTAGCTAAGGTGATATGAACAGCACTTTGATCTGAAAGCCATCTTAGGGCAAATCAGATGATAATAGCTACATCACAAAATAAAGCATTTGCCTTGTTCTATCTCTTGAGTAACTGCTCTGGTGCAAAGTAGATCTGGTGAAGCAGACACCTAATGAGCAGAAGTAACTTTCAGAAATGCTTTGTTCTCCCTGGGATCAACATCAAAGAGAGGAAAAAATGGTGAGGTGGTAAAATTCCCTTTCTAGGATTCAGGACAGGCTAGGGGTCCAGTTCCTGAACTGAAATTGGGGGCCTGAAATGTGGTAAAAGGATGAACATAGCCCAAGCCATCATTCCAAAAAAATACTGAGCTCTTTATCCCCAACTAGCTGAAGCTAGTGACCTGGAATCAAAAAATATCATAACAGTTACAAAGCTAAATTGACTTTGTCAGGAGGTTAACAGAGTTACAGTGTGTAAGTTGTAATTACTCTGGAATGCAGATGAACTGGAAAAAAATCTATCAATGAAGGAGGTTACCTCATCAAGCAGCAGAAACTTTGAAGGAAGTCTGTCACATTGTCTAGAAATTTGCAGCTTTGCTTAATGTGAAGAAGAGAGTACTATTCTCCTTGCTAGCTAGTCAGAGCCCAAATGATTGACTTGTAAATTGCTTCTTTTTTTTTCATTTTCTATTACTCAAGACACATGCTTAGCTCAACACACATAAAAGAAAGTTAGGAACCCGATTTATAAGTGTACATGTTCTAAGTGTTAAGAGCCAAGTGAAGTCAAGCATTTATTGAGTGCCTTCTATGTGCCAGACTCTGTGCTAAGTACTGGGAATATAAAAAAAAGCTGAGAACAGCCCCTGCTTTCAGAGAGCTCCAAGTGTAATGGGAACATATGCCATATGCCATTAGGGACCCTTTGGATGCTTTGCCAAAGGGCTACGGGAAGCAATTCTACCATCCCGATAGCAAATGAGAACATAGCACATTCAGTGATCCTTGCCCTTTTCCTCTATTTCTGATGGTCCCTCTACCCTACTCCTTACAAAAATCCGATGCTATATGCTATCAGAGCACTGGTACTGAGAGTTTTCATTGTGGTTTTCTGCTTTATCCCTAGTACTGGAGGGAGCCCTAAGTAAACCTATGTAGTAAGTAAAGCTTGCCTTTCCTTGCCGGTTTCCTTGTGGTCTTTACCTCACCTGGTAATCATATAGGACTTTGTCTGAGATTCTCACTCAGGTACCTCATCTGGTTCAGTCTCACCATAAGAAGCTTATGTTTCAAAAATTTAGTGATCCTGCTTCCCATTCTGAAGGGTCTGCTTTCTCAGATGGCCAATCTGACAAACTAATCCATGAAAAGGTGATTAAGGGTTAATGAACTCCCTCTGCCCAACAATATATTTGAATTGTGATGGGCTATCTAAAGATAATGTCTCAGTCAGTACAAATATTTATAATGAGCAAGAGGTGACAAATGATGCTTGAAATGACATTTCTCATTGTCTCCAAAAACACAACAAAATTAACCCTTCATATTCTGCTGTTTTTATCTCCAAGTAAATCTTGTAAACCCCTCCTCTCTAAATACAGCTTTATTTTTTTCTTCTGGTTTTATTTATAGTGAGAATGTTGAGGCTGATAAAATTCATGTACTTCAATAGTAATTCTGCTTATTGATCATTGGAGATGTAATTCACATTTAGAGTACCAACAGCTAAAATGGTGTTTCTAACATGATGTAATAAATGGATGATTCTGAGTCCTCTTCCTGCTTTCCGCCAGTTTGTTGCTGCATAAGAGAAGAAATTAGGAGCCAGTTGGTGTTTTTCTTAATTCCTGCATTGCTGTTACTAGCCTTCTGGTGATGAAGATCTCCATGCTTAGTTTGGTCAGTTGCCCAAACTGTGCTCTAACCCTTTTCAGCATAGATAGATGTGCCCCCACCAGCACAAATTTTCCAAGGCTTTGGATCACCTCTGCTCCATGATGAGGCCTCAGAGCAATAAGTAGAGAAGTGCCTGTCTCTATGAAAGAGTAGGTGCATCAATATGCTTAAATGCCGAGTACCACAGAGGGGATTGAGTGTGATCTAGTTTAAACCATTGTGAAGAAGAACCTAAAAGTTCATTGCCTTATAGCTGTGTTTTAATGGTAGGGATTTCTGAAGATGATCCAGATACATGTTGAAAATTCAATAAGTGACCTTAAGGTGTACTAACATTTCAAATGACATTTTTCTATGTGATTTATACTTTGCCCAGTGGTCCGACAGTGAATCAGTCAAACTGACTTATTGTGATTCATGAAAAGGTAAAAAGGTATGTTATCTGTGACTTAATGCCTTCACTGGGGTGGGTCCTCATCTTAGCCCCCAAAACAAAGAATTCAGAAGACAAATAATGATGACTACTGAGTTGATAATTTCTGGTACTGTTCTGTGGTACGTTGTTGAATGTACATTGGCCGTCTATTGCCCGTGCAGTAAACATATGTGCACTGTATATCATGAGACTTGGCTTGGTGACATTTTTTCCTTATTTCTTTTTTCTTTTCTTTCTTTCTTTCTTTTTTTTCTGCTTTTTGCTGAGGCAATTGAGGTTAAGTGTCTGAGACCAAATTTGAACTCAGCTCCTCCTGATTTCAGGGCTGGTGCTCTATCTACTGCACCACCTAGCTGCCCCCATTTTTTCCTTATTTCTAAAGTGAGTCAGTATGTTATGAAAGTATTGGAAGACAGGAAAGTATTTAACATTCCCTGAAGACTGCTTAAAGAATTGGACAGGAAAAGCTTGACGTCAGAAAGCAAGTCACTTTGTTAATGCCACATGATCCAGAACACTGGGAAGATGACACACACAAACACATGCTCAGATTTAACAAATTTTTTTTCTTTTTTTCCCTTCTTCTCCTTTTGCTAAAATACCAGAATCAACACAGTAGTCATCAATGGAAAGGTCATTGATTTAGGTGAGAGAAGCCAGGTTTTTCCTGCCTGACTAGCACCTGCGTTAAGTTGTCCTTGCAAAACATGAAAGGATTCAGCAGAGACTGTGGCAAAGGGCACAAAAACTATGTTCTTCCATGGGATGACCTGTAGTGGAAGGAGGTGGTGTGGCACAATTGACACAGACAGACTTGGGTTCAAGTCCCGCCTTAGACACTTCTCATCTCTGTGTAAGTCACTGAACCTGCGTTAGTTTCCTTGGGTGTTAAGTAGAGATAATATAATAATAATAATAATGATAATGATGAATCTCTTCTAGGCTTATTGTGAAGATCAAATGAGTTAATGTAGAAAGTAAAATGTTAAAGAAGTATATTATGGATATATTTTTGTATCATTAATCTCAGTATTCTCATCTTTTTCTATTGAATTTAAATAGAAATGTTCCTGGGACAAGTTGGTATCTTGTTATTCTTTTCTATTTAATGAATTGTGGACTTTGGCAGAGATGGATAAAATAGTTGCCTTTGTGAATGAATACAAGTATTGAAATGGATATAAGTGCATTCTCTATAGGCTCATTGAAAGCATCATTGGGACAAGTCCAATAAGAGGCAGTATGACGGAGAGCTGTCTTTCCCAAATGTTTTGGGATTTTTTTTGGCTTATTTTCTATTTTTGGAAAGTTTTCATTTTGTACAGCTTGGAGGTCAAGTATTTTGTATGGGCATACCTATTCAAACGTATGTCTTAAATGTTTTCTAAATCAGTGTTTTACATTCTATGGCTGATAGTTATGTCTAATAATGGCCTGACTCCAGAGAACTTGATGAGTTGAATTGTTGAAGATATCTTGAAGTCTGTATTAGTAGTCCAGTGCTTTGCTATCTTTTAATTTATGAAAGAAAGAAAGTTTCTGATGCATAATTTAAACTACCAAAGAATATCTTTTATCTTTCTGAATAATCAATGGGTGCTAGTTTGTGTTTTGTTTGTAATAGCCTATGAAAATACGTTGCTGAATAATCCAAATGAATAGGAAGTCTGAACTCCTTAATGATAATACACCACAGACATGCATGATTCAATCATTTATTCAATACTTCTTTGTTGATATGTTATTTGGTGAGTTTACATGGAGATCATGCATGGAGGGCCTTTGATTTTACTCTTAGATTTTGGCCATTTTATAAACTTGGTCTGGAGGGAAAATAGTTTTTCAGTTACAGTCAGCAAGTTAAATGGCACATGCTTGTTTTCAGCCTTTACTGTTGCTTGGTGAATTGATGTATGCTTATTCTAAGACTGTCTCTAAGTTTAAACATAATTATTATATGTTCTGAAAATGTCTCTTAAGTCCTCTTTCTCCTTTTTTGACAAGAAAGTATTCATCTTTTTCTGGCTTCTCTATGGAAGTAGGCACTACATTCCATCAATGAGATTTTGTTAGGATACTATCCAAATCTGTTATGGTCCATTTTTCCCTTCCAAAAGTATATTTTAAAGCTGGTATTTCCTAGGTGGTAATTGCTTTAAACATGTTCTTCCACTGACCTTTGATTTCTGAATGTCAATAAGTCTTATGACATCCATGTGCACAGCTTTCTACTTGACAACTTTATACCCTGTGTCTTGCCCAGAAGGAGACCGAGATAATTGTCACTACTGCCTTCATCCACTGGTTCAATTTGACCCATAGATTCAAGCTCAAAGCATTTTATCTCTATCTCAAGTCCTTGTGACATTTTCTATCATTGGACAGATATTATAGGAAATGTTAAAACTGTTGAATGTGGTTTTTAGTGGAGCCATATAAGTTGTATTATTTGTTTAGTCACATCATCATGTTTTAACATTTTGTGACTCCAATTGGGATTTTCATAGCAAAAATACTAGAGTGATTTGTCATTTCCTTCGTGCAAATGGTATGAAGCTGGATTTGAACTCAGGCCCACTGTTCTATCCACTGAGTAAGCTTAGCTGCCTTCTTACATTTTATACTAAGTGATTAGGATGACTTTTTTTTTTTTTGCTGAGGCAGTTGGGGTTTAGTGACTTGCCCAGGGTTACACAGCTAGGAAGTGTTAAGTGTCTGAGACCAGATTTGAACTTATGTCTTCCTGACTTCGGGGCTGGTGCTCTATCCACTATACCACTTAGCTGCGCCTAGGGCGATGTTTTGATGTGACTCTCTAATGTGGAAGTTGTACTCGGTTTTGTTTAAGAGAAATGTTGAATTTAAGGGTTATTGTTGGTGATACATTTTAAGGAAAGAACATTTTTCCTTATGTACATCAAATATTCTGGTGCTCTTATAATCTGGTCTAATTTATATCATTCTAATACATGACTAAGCTGTATGACTAGAATGAGTATGTAACTTATAATTGATCAATTAAGTAAGCATATTATTGGCACTTTTGAAGAGCTTGTTCAGTGATTACTGAATTGATAAGTTGCTCTTTGTAGCCCAGGGATTGTTTCTTAAACAATATATATGTTTTGCTTTTCACCACATATATTGTTTTCTTGAATTGATAGATTTTTTTCTAATATTACATGCTGTGACTACTTTTATTAAGTATGTACACATGTAAATAATTGGTTTGTATTTGAAGGATCACTGGCATCCTCATCTTTTTGTAATAAACATGTGATATTTACTATTGAGAAGTTGGGATCACATCAAGGAGAAAATATTGCAAGTAGCCAAGAAGAAAACAGTTCTGATATCATGGAGCCACATTCAAGATAACCCAAGATTTAGTATTTTCTACATTAAGATTCAGAGGGCTTTGAATATGATATTCTGGAATGCAAAAGGCTTAGGATTACAACCAAAATTCACCTACTCAGCAAAACTAAGGATAATCCTTTGACTGAAAAATGGATATTCAATGAAACCAAGGACTTTTAAACATTCCTATGAAAAGACCAGAGCTTAATAGAAAATGGGACTTTAAAATAAAAGACTCAAGAGAAGCATAAAAAGGTCAACAGGAAAAAACCCTGTAACTTATTCAATAAGTTTAAACTGTTGGCATTCCTACATGAGAAAATGACATTTATAACTCTTAAAAGCTATCTAATTGTCATATATAGACAGCAGGCATGGGTAGGAGTTAAATATGATGGGATGACTATCTTGACATAAAATTAAGGGATTAAAAAGAGGGATGCATGTAAGGAGGAAGGGGAAAGGGAGAGGTTGAATGGGGTAGATTACTGATATAAGACACGGAAGAACATTTACTTTTACATTTTTTTTGGATATATAGATACTAGAGTCAAATTTATAGAAATAAAAGACATTTCTCAATTGATAAATGGTTAAAAGATATGAAAAGGCAGCTGTCTATAGTCATACAAAATGCTCTAAACCATTATTGATTAGAGGAACGGAAATTAAAACAACTCTGAGGTACTACCTCACATATCAAATTGCCTAATATGATTAAAAAGAAAAATGACAAATGTTTCAGAGGATATGGAAAAAAATTGGACACAAATGCATTACTGGTAGAACTATGAACTGTTCTAACCATTCTCAAAAGCAATTCAGAACTATGCCCAAAGGACTACAAAACTGCATGCCTTTGATCCAACAATTACTGCTATTAAGTCTGAACCCCAAAGAAATCAAATAAAAAGGAAAGGGACCCATAGGGACAAAATATTTTTAGAACCTCTTTTTGTTGTGTCAAAAAGAAATTGAGGACATGTCCATTAATTGGGAAATGGCTGATCAAGTGGTGGTATGTGAGTGTGATGGAATACAATTGTGCTATAAGAAATGATGAACAGTCTGGAAAAACAAAAGGTCAAGAATTTCAAGGGAATTAATGAAAAAAAATGCAAATGAGGGTGGCCTAGCTGCACCAGATCTAAAACTATATTATAAAGCAGTGGTCACCAAAACCATTTGGTACTGGATAAGAAATAGAGTAGTGGATCAGTGGAATAGGTTAGGTTCACAGAACAAAATACTCAATGACAATTGTAATCTAGTGTTCGATAAACCCAAGGACCCCAGTTTTGGGGATAAAAACTCACTATTTGACAAAAACTGCTGGGATAATTGGAAACTAGTCTGGAAGAAATTAGGCATTGACCCACACCTAACACCATATACCAAGATAAGGTCAAAATGGATTCATGATCTAGGCATAAAGAATGATATTATAAACAAATTAGAACAATGTAGGATGGTTTACCTCTCAGACCTGTGGAGGGGGAAGGAATTTGTGACCAAAGAAGAACTAGAGGTCATCATTAATCACAAAATAGATAAGTTTGACTATATCAAGTTGAAAAGTTTTTGTACAAACAAAATGAAGGCAGACAAGATTAGAAGGGTAGCAGTAAACTGGGAAAATATTTTTACATCCAAAGGTTCTGATAAAGGCCTCATTTCTAAAATATATAGAGAATTGACTCAAATATATAAGAATTCAAGCCATTCTCCAATTGACAAATGGTCAAAAGATATGAACAGACAATTTTCAGACGAAGAAATTGAAACTATTTCCAGTCACATGAAAAGGTACTCCAAGTCACTATTGATCAGAGAAATGCAAATTAAGACAACTCTGAGATACCACTACGCACCTGTCAGATTGGCTAAAATGACAGGAAATGATAATGATAGCTGTTGGAGGGGATGTGGGAAAACTGGGACACTGATACATTGTTGGTGGAACTGTGAACGGATCCAACCATTCTGGAGAGCAATTTGGAGCTATGCTCAAAGAGTTATCAAACAGTGCATACCCTTTGACCCAGCAGTGTTTCTACTGGGCCTATATCCCAAAGAGATTTTTAAGGAGGGAAAGGGACCCACATGTGCAAAAATGTTTGTGGCAGCCCTTTTTGTAGTGGCAAGAAACTGGAAATTGAAAAGATGCCCATCAACTGGAGAATGGCTGAATAAATTATGGTATATGAATGTTATGGAATACTATTGTTCTGTAAGAAATGACCAACAGGAGGATTTCAGAGAGGATTGGAGAGACTTGCATGAACTGATGCTGAGTGAAATCAGCAGAACCAGGAGAACATTATACACAGCAACAAGACTATACGATGATCAA
>JAJPUD010004212.1:6120-29952 GCA_023553655.1 Myrmecobius fasciatus
ATATTCTCTGAATAACCATAGATCTCACCAATCTACTCCTAAAATGGTCTGATACAATGAGTGTAATATCATCTGTAAACAGGAACATTATTATCTATAGCAAGGATTCTCAAATAAGGACTCTATGGATGGATTTCAGAGAGTCCATAAACTTGGATCTTTAAATAACTGGAAAACTATATCTTTATTTTCATTAACCTCTTACTGAGATTTAGTATTTCCTTCCGTTTTTTGAGACAATATTATTTTGAAAAGGGTCTATTGGCTTTATCAGCTCATTAAAGAAATTTATGACACATACACAAAGGTCAAGAATCTCTGAACCATAGATAATCTTTTTCCTATTTTAATTTAATACAAAACATAATTTTCTTTTAATTGGCAAATCTTTTTGGCAAGCATACATCTTCCTGTTTAATACCTTGCTTGGCATTAACAATTCTAGAGGGTCATTGAATCTGGTAGCATTTGTCAAGGAATCTTTATGATCTTAACATATACACAAAAACCCCTTGTAAGGGGAAACTCTCTAAAGATGTATTTTGCTTTAACTAAGAAATGTTCTCTTATAATCAACAAATAATAAATGTAATTGCATAATATATCATCTATACTTTTCAGAATATTAAAGATATAACTTGCCATAGAGAACTGATGATGAAAACCTATTATATATTCATAAAATATACCCTTAATATGCATGAAAAATAGCCTTATAAAGATTTTACAAAGATGAGAATGTAGGCTTATTGATGAACAATTTCTGTTTTTCCCTCAATTATCTTTGGAGATACATGGTTTCTCCCATTCTTTTGGCATTTATCCCTGATACATTTGTCAATTCTGCTATAGTATACAATAGTGGTGGTTCTTTGGTCATTGATGATAAAAACATATTGCTGTTGAAAAAAAAATTGTGACAGAGGTACACAAAAGAGATCCTGATTTCCTGGACAAGGGAATATTCCATAGACTTGTACATGTGCTGGCTCCTCACTGAAGAACATGAACTTCATTAAGATGATGCAGCAATTCATGATGAGTCCCCAATTCTTGGAAAATTGGAAGGAAGAATGATCACCTATTGGGCAATAGAAGACTTTCCCCTATTGGTTTTCTATAAAAGCAGTGGAAAGATCCTGACCCAGTATTTGGGAGAACTCTTCAATTTTAGCATTTTCCTCCAGGGCTTCTTTTCCCTTAGATTTCTAGTAGGAGCAGAGAGAATTTCTAATTCTTTTTTACTCCTACTAGGGATTATAAACAAGAGCAGCCATTGAGGTGCTTCAGTTCCCTTTCTTTCTTCTTCTTCCTTTATGTTACTTTCCCTGAGAATTCATCAATAACTATTACTCCTGAGAAATTGATTCTTCTAGCACTGATAGTAACTTCATGTGTTTAGAAATACTGTGTTCCAGATTTAGGCCTCAACTAACCAATGGGAGAAAATTATTATAATATTAGATTTTTCAGAGGAGAAAATGACAGAAGAAACCTGATCCTTATTTTCCAGTATTTTTTTTTGTCATCTTCCCCTGTGAATATTTTAGCATTGAAGCCAATGAGAATCAAAGTATAACTGCACTTAGTTAAGAGAATATTTTAAGTAATTGATAGATTTCCCAACCACTTATCCATGGTGGCAAGCAAAAAAATTTGCTTTACAATGATCTTTTTCCTTAGGAACATGAGCACTTCAAAAAGTTATCAAACTATGCATACCCTTTGACCCAGCAGTGTTTCTATTGGGCCTATATCCCAAAGAGATCTTAGAGGAGGGAAAGGGACCCACATGTGCAAGAATGTTTGTGGCAGCTCTTTTTGTAGTGGCTAGAAACTGGAAACTGAAGGGATGCCCATCAATTGGAGAGTGACTGAATAAATTATGGTATATGAATGTTATGGAATATTATTGCTCTGTAAGAAACGACCAGCAGGACGATTTCAGAGAGGCCTAGAGAGACTTGCATGAACTGATGCTCAGTGAAGTGAGCAGAACCAGGAGATCATTATTCACGGCAACAATAGTATATGAGGATCAGTTCTAATGGACATGACTTTCTTCAACAATGAAATGCTTCAAACCAGTTCCAATTGTTCGGTGAAGAGAGCCATATACACCTAGAGAGAGGGATGTGAAATGTGGACCACAACATAACATTTTCATATTCTCTATTGAGGTTTGCTTGCATTGTATTTCCTTTATCGGATTATTCTTTCTTGTAGATAGGATTTCTCCTGCACAAAAAATGATGCAATAACTATACATATATTCGATTTCTTAAGTATTCTAACATAATTAACATGTAGTGGATATCCTGCCATCTAGGGGAGGGGTGGGGAGTAGGGGGGGAAAATTTGTAACAGAAAGCTTTGTAAGGGTTAATGTTTAGGAATTACCCATGCATATGTTTTGCAAATAAAAAATATTAATTAAAAAAAAAAAGGAACATGAGCACTAAAGCTGAAATGGCTAGGTGTCCTTGAACTGCTGTTTCTTCTGACATTGGTCATAAGGACACCAACTGTACTAACTCCCTTGCTTTGTCTCTTCAAGATAATCTTTGAGTTGTCCTTTCTATTTTGCTGTAACTTCCTCTGGTCTTCTCTGATTCCATTTATGGCAAGATTATCAATATTAATGTGGTTTAGTTTCTCTGGTAAATATAACAATTTGTTAGTCCTTAGATAAAGCTTTCACATTTGTGAGAAAGAGAGAGAAACAGACAGACAGAAAGAGAAAGAGAGAGACACATACACAGAGGCAGAGAAACACAGAGAGATAGTCACAGACAGTGAGAGACAGAGACAGAGAGACAGAGAGAAACAGAGAAAGAGAAAGAGACAGAGAGAAAGAGAGAGGAATAGAGGGAGAGAGGGTAAATCAGAGAGAGAAAGAAAGAGACAGAGACAGACAGCGAGAGACAGAGAGAGAGACATAGAAAGAGAGAGGAAAAGAGAGGGGGGAATCAGAGAGGGAGAATCAGAGAGAGAGAGACAGAGACAGAGGCAGAGATAGACAGTGGGATAAAAAGACATAGAGACAGAGAGAGACAGAGCATATTATCTCCATTTTATAGTTGAGTAACTGAGGCAAACTGAGGTTGTGACCTACTCAGCTATTATCTGAGACCAGATTTGAGTTTAGATATTCTTGACTCTAGGCCCAGTGCTTTATCTAATGTACCACCTCAACATTTTTCTCCCTGAGGCAATTGGGGTTAAGTGACTTGCTCAGGGTCACACAGCCAGGAAGTGTTAAGTGTCTGAGATCATATTTGAACTCAGGTCCTCCTGAGACTTCAGGACTGGTGGTCTATCCACTGCACCACCTAGCTGCCCCTACACCTTAACATTTTTAACCATATGTCATACATTAAATTAAAAAATGAAAGTACAATTACAAGCAAACAAGTCAATACCTGCTCTCAAGAAGCTTACATTCTAATAGTGGAAGGTAATACATAAAGGGAAACTGGAAAGGGGAAGTACTGATACATACATGACATGGAGCAGCTGAGGAATGATGGGGAATCTAGGATCCCTGCAAGATGAGACAAAAGTTGACTTATCAGAGCAGAGGGAGCCAGAAGCAGAGTCCAGATTTTAAGTGGGAAGAAAATGGAGGTGATGTTCAAGGAGATTCAGCAACATAGCCTAAACAGGTGACAAATAAGAACAGTATGAGGAGACTCCCTCTACCAATATAAATTGACACCTTCTTTGTGACTGTATTCTTAGAATTACCTAGAATGTGCCCAGAGTCTCAGAGCCAGTATGTGTCAGGGACAGGACTTGAATTCAAGTCTTCTTGGCTCTGAGTTCAACTCTTATTCCAATGCATAAAGGTGTAGTGATCCTTAAAACACTCTTGTTCCTTTTCTACCATTCTATCACTATCTCCTTAGAAGCAAAAAATAATTACACAGAACCAAGGGCAATTTTAATTTTTATTTGATTCATCATTAGGTATGATCAAAAAAATTCATTACCACATGCCATAGCGAATTAAAATTCTGAGAGACAGAACTTTTAGATAATTAGGATAGCCAATAATTGGTGATCAGTGGTTTTGGTAACCAAAGACCCCAAGGGAGGCTCTTAAATCAGGGAGAGGAGACTCTTCTGACAAGTGAACTCCTTCCTGATTGGTAAACATTTAATGGGGAGGTGGGCTAAAAATCTTCAGCTCCTCTTGTAGAGAACAAGGATTGATGATGAGACTTATAACTTCAAGACAACTGGGTAAGAGGAAGCCATTTCCATCAGGATCTCTCTAGCTACTTCTCTCCTTCATGAGCTAAGTCTTCCTAAACTCTAAAGGAAGAGATTAAGGACTAGGAGGCAAGTTCCAGGGCGGAGGCTAGTTTTTGTGTACAAAGTAAACAAAAAGTTTTGTTTACAGAATAGATAAAAAATAAGGGTCCCTGCCCAAGTTGATATCTTGGGATTGGGAGAGTACTGCCTGAATCAGTTACAACCTTCAGAAACTGATCTTTTTTTTTTTTTTTTTAGAAGTGAAATCTTAACAAAAATAGTAGGAAAAGGATATATCACAAATTAATAGTTAACTGTTAATATAATAGTATAGTATTATTTTCTCTCAATGGCCAAATGATGTGATGAAGGCTTTCTGTTCTTAACTAGTTTGGTCCTAGGATAACAGATTCACTCACTATATTAGAGGTGTTTCCAGAATGATAGAAATTGCTCATGACACAACCTTTGAGAAATCAGGATCACCTCCATACCAAAATGGGGCATTGGGATAGGATTTCATTGTGTCCGACAAGATTAGCATTAAATAAAAATATGGGAAATTAAAGAGATTTCCTGAGGTGATATCTGAGTAAAAGTCAAATGAATGCTACAGATATCTCCTAAGAGGAAAAGAATGTCCTTGTCTAGCATAGCAAAGAAATGTCACCACCAATTGTGAAAAATAAAACAGTAATGACTGAGCTGCAGTCAGATTTGAGTGGTGATTGGAAATAACTGTTTGAAAACCTAGATAAAGAACTAGACCTCTCCAACAAAGATAAAACAGAGCCTGGGAAGAAGAGTTGTGGTCATAATCAGGAGAGAGAAAAAAATCATCAATACAGAGAATAAAAAGGGGGAAGGGGAGAGAGCAGAGACTGGGAAATAATAAAGTTGAATAAGAATGCCTAACATCACGTGAAAGAAATTGATCTGAAAGGATCTAAAGAGCCAAGAATGAGCTTGGGTCAAAAAGACCAGAGGATTGGCTCCTACATGAGCCCTTGGGTCTACTAGGACTATATACCCAGAGTACAGGGATTAACTCATCTTTTAAACAGCAGGCTAGGAGGAACCAGCTTCATCTGCCTCTCAATCCTTCAAGGGATAGGGCTGAAGCTTAATGGTTCAATAATGCTCATTCATCCTATAATATGTAAATTCTTTTGTGTGGCATTTCAAGTCCTAGACAATCTGATTCCAACCTAGCTTTTTAGGTTATTTTTATTTTATATTACTTTTAATAGACCACTGACCCAGGGTTTGAGAACACCCCCTCCCAGTAAAAAAAAAAAAAAAAAATTCCAGGGGAACATGGCCCAAAGAGAGTCAGACCATTCCCAAATTCTCTGCCTCATTATGCCCTTGCCTTCCTAGCCTAAAATTCCAACCTAGGGACCATCTCTTAAATAAAACTTAGCTTTAGCTATGTCTAATGTCTCTCTAAAAGGGTTTAACAGTTTCCTTCTAGAAAGATACTGGATGTACAAAGAAGAGCAGATATAGGACAGCTATTTATTTATTTCACCATAAAAGAGATGCTTAAAATTCAAAAGAATCATAAGCATGCACTGATTAATACTTAAAACATAATATAGTAACTCATAATTCCTATTTCAGTCTCCTTAGAGATTGTTATTTAAGCTAGCAAACATGAAATACTATGTGGGAAAATTGAACAAGCATTTCACCTTCACCTTGACTCTTCACTATTTGAGGAACCACTTAAGGTTCTGATCTTCTGATGAGTCAGGACCTGTCCTTTTGTCAGTAGTTATCACCTCCAAAAAATAATTGTAATCTTCCACAAGTCATCCAGCATCAACTGAAGAACTAGGAACTCCCAAAATATTAAGACCTGACAAGTCTGCCTCTCAGGATTGCTGTTTAAACACCTATATTCAGGGCAAGAAACACAAAGCAGAGTAGATAGCTCAGCCTTGAGAGTCAGTCTGCATAAGCACAGGTGCTACTTGTGTGAGGTTGAGCAAATCATTTAACTTCCTCAGATCTGTTTTTTCAAGTCAAATGATGGAGTTGAACTAGAAACCTTGTGAAGTCTCCTCCAGCTCCATATCTATGAATATGTTTTCACTACTATGTACAAGTGATTCCCACAGTTGCCTAAGAGAAAAGGAAGAGGAAATTCTTTCCTCTCCTTAATTGGAATCCAAGAAATGCCTGTAGAATCTCAAAACCCAGAGTCAGAAGAGAGGAAGAGCTGAATTCTATTGAATGGGTAGCCTTTATTGCTTGGTGGGCCAATGCTCTGTAATGAAGCCTCCAGGTAGAAGGAAGGGAGAAATAAATGTACAAGAAGACTGATCAGAAGTGGTTCTTTAACAAGGGGCATCCCTGTCATGAAGCAGCAAGAGAATACTTCTAATGGAAATGGCCTAGCAAATGGAAAGAGAGCACTTGCCTTGATTATCCCCCTTAAAATCGAAGTTCTAGTATAAGGATTGGTCCACATTGGTGTTCAATTCCTGGCACCGTTTTCAGGAATGCTTGCTTTTGCAGTGCCTTTTTTCCTTCTATTTGTCTATTCCCATCCCCAGCTATGGAAAATAGCAGGAATTTGGCCAGGGTAGTAATAGTGAGGAGGAAAGAAAGCTATAGTAGAAAAGCAGAATGTTCAGGGTCAGAAAGGAGGAGACTAAAGGAGATAGTGATGGATAAATAAATGTTGATAACGGTCTTACTGGGGTCAGTTACTGAATTTATTTATCTAGCTCAGTGATAACTTGCCCCAACCAGAAGTTGGAAGTCTTGGCCAGTAATAAGACCTCCAGTCAAGTCAAGTCAATTCAAGAAACATTTATTAAGGATCCGTTTTGTCTTAGTGGACAGCTAAGTGATACAGTGAATGAAATACTGGACTTGGAGGAGTACTCTTCTTCCTGAATTCAAATTTGGCCTCAGACACTTATAGCTGTGTGTGACCCTAGGCAAGTCACTTAACCCTGTTTACATCAGTTTCTTCATCTGAAAAATAAGCTGGAGAAGGAAACAGTAAACCATTCCAATATCTTTGCCAAGAAAACTCCAAAAGAAGTCACCACTGAAGTGACTAAAAACAACAAATGTCCCAGACACGGTGCTAAGTGATGGAGATTCAAAGAAAGGCAAAAACAGTCCCTTCCTTAAAGGAACTCACAATCTAATGGGGGAGACAAATTATGTATATAGACATACACAGGATAAATTGGAGATAATTTCTGAAGGAATAAATTAGCATAAAAGACAGCAGCATTAAAGACTTCTTGCAGAAAGTGGGATTTTACTGAGACTTGAAGGAACCCAGGATATGGAGAGAAGGAGAAGCTAGCTCTTAAACAAAACTTGAGTTTCATTCTAGAGTCTTCCTTAAAATGTTTTTGGTTTTTGTTTATTTATTTTTTTGACAAGGAGATCTTTCCAGCTAAGGAGAACAACTAGTGAAAATGCCCAGAATTGGCAGATGGAGTTGAAAAACAGTAAGGAGACCAATGTTATCAGATCATGGATAGTGGAGAAAAGCAAGGTGTTAGAAATCTGGAACAGTAGGGCAAAGTTCCACATCTAGGCTAACCCAAGTTCCCTAATACATTAGCATCCTAAGCCCAAACCTAAGTGAGCCTGAAGTTCTTCCAGCACTTGTTATGTTTCAGAAGACCATTGCTTTTGGAAGAATGGTTAAATATATTGGGGTGTGTTATTTACAATCCTTTGCCTGCTCAAAGGGGAATAAACTCAAACTGTACATTTTCTAGAACACCTGGATTGAAAGAGTTTTTGGAATAATCTGGGGGATTTCTGGGGACCAGGGGGCACACAGCTACTTAGTAAATATTTTATTGTTTTATATTGTCTTCAGTATTGTCTATTTGTTTATTGATTCTAAACTGAGTAAATACTACCTACAGTATTCAAACTTATGTTTACTTCTGCTGAGACCTTTATGCTGAGGTATTATGACTTGTATTCACTGCAATAAAGCAAATTCAAAGAAGGAGGTGGTTTTACTAATGCATAGGGCTCGGAATTAAGTTCCAATTGGGTAGATCCACAAATTCACACCGCCACCACCATTATGTCTCCCCTGATACTTCCTCACACACACATACAATGAATTATTGCCACCTTGAGAGAGGTAAAGCTGAGAGAAAGAACATTACTGATTCTAGTAACCATGGAGCTGAGAAAAGCTTCTCAGCATTTTTGCCCTTCAAAGAAATGCACAAACTACCAGGGTGAACATAGGATCCCCCAGTGAGTGGCTATCAATGCCACCTGAATTGAATTGTTGAATAGAAGCTGGGTTATGAATATGGAAAACTTTACAGAAGTAGTGGGAATTGAGCTAGGCCTTGAAGAATAAATTGATATTCAAAAACACAATTTAGAATTTGTCCTCTGATATACAGACACCCCCTATTAGCATGATATATGTAATTTTTAAATGGCAGATATGGATTATTCTGAGCCACTCTCTTACATAGTTGCCAATATGACTTGTAGAGTAAGGGCTAAGACTAGGGAAGGCAGTCTTTGGCTATTGAAGAGAAAACTAACTGGCCCACATAGGAATCTTGCCTATTACCTTAGCCTCATTAGCATGATGCTTGTTAATTGCATAATAAACTATGTAAATTAGGTGCAAGTTTTAGCAGTTAGAAAATGCTAGCTCAGACACAGACTCCCAGTGAGTCCTACAACACATAATATGCAGTTCTGTGATATATGCAGCTCGTCTTTGATGGAGGAAAAAGATGAAACACTACGGAGATTCCCTAGGAGAAAAGATCCCATGCAATATTTAAATAGCCTCTTTCATGAAAGGGAACTACCAAAGCTCTCAACATTAGTTTTAAGAAAGTCAGATTCAACTTTTATTCTTCAACTGATGTTATGGTCCAGATTATGTTTTCAGTGTTCATTTCTCTCACCTTCATGTTTTCTCCCTTTTGTCTTCAAATATTTAATCCAAATCATTGCAAAGTATTACCTGTCAAAATATGAGGATGAGGGGAGAAAGCCCAACTTCAAGAGGAAATGTTAATTTTTTTAGTCTTCCATAAGGATCCAAGGTCAGGATGGAGAGTATCTTTCAGGTCCAGTGCTGTGGCCTCACAAGACAAAGCAATTTATTTAAAAATGAAAAATTTGGGGCAGCTAGATGGTACAGTGGATAGAGCAGCAGCCCTGAAGTCAGGAGGACCTGAGTCCAAATCTGGTCTCAGACACTTAACATTCCCTAGCTGTGTGACCTTGGGCAAGTCATTTAACCTCAATTGCCTCAGCAAAAAAAAAATAATAAGAAGAATGAAAAATTTAGTCCATTTGTTGTTTTATCCTGCAGAATGATTGAATTGACTTTCCCCAGGAGTTATTAGATTATTATTAATAGCAATAATTGACATTTATATATAGCTTTTCCAGTTTGCAAAGTGCTTTATATATAGCATCAACTCATTTAATCCTCACAAAAACCTTGTAAAGCAAATACTATCATCATCCTCACTTTACAGATGAGAGAACTGAGGTTAAGGGAAGTAAAATGTTTTGCCCGGGATAATACAGATATTAATAGCTTTAAATGAATAGGCTTGAAAACACAAGAAAAAATACTGGTTGATTAATTGATGCATTCATTAAATGCCTACTATAGTAGGCACTGTAAAGGATAAGGAAGAAATAGAAAACAGTTTCAACTTTTGAGAAACTTAGATTCTAGGTAATGAAACATGAATACTTATGATACAGGTAGAAAAAAAGAATTTAGACAGTGCTTGGTTGATTACAAAGTTAATATAACAAATAATGTGTAAGTTTTTAACTCTAAAAACTCTGCTTTCAAAATGCTGAGGGGATTTGAATTATAGGAATGATTGGAGTGGTCTTGGATTATTTAAGGCAGGACTTTTTAAACTCTTTTTGTAACTTCTTTTTTCAACTGAGAAATTTTTACATGATCTTAGATATATAGGCATATGAAATAGGTATACAAATCAAATTTTTGTTGATAATGAATCATAATTTTGCGACCCCCACATTCAGTTACAAGACTCCATAAGGGGTTGTGAATCAATTTAAGAAGTTGGGAATTAGAGAAAAAATTTTTTTAAAGAGACAGATCATTTTTGAGATGGTTCTGCATGGAAATTTAATCTGAATCTCAGAGCACCAGAAGCTAGAGAGTAATCTTGAGAATAAAGCCATCAAAGAAAGAAGGGGCATTTGCAACATTTGTCAGATTGCAGCATGAAGCAGATCCTTGGGATGTGGGGAATGAATATTTCCATCATCACTAGACTTTTTCCTGGTGATCACACTGCCTATATATTTGCTTTGAACACTATAATAGGCACATCAATACAAGACCAGTGGAAGTCTAAAAGCCAGCTCTTTCTGGAGAATGCAGACGTAAGATATACCCCCAGGAACCTGCAAGCTGATACCAAAATCTAAGAGAGCCACAGTTGCTCATACATCAAGGTGGGAATTCAAGTTTCCCACAGTGTAAACTTGACTTCATTGGCAAAGGGAGCCAAAGTCTACTTACTCTCTAGCCTTTCCTACTCACTCACACACTGCTGTGCTTTTCATTTTATCTACACAGAATGATGAACCAGTTTTAAGTCACCATTAGGGTAATGCAGTTGGAATCCATAAGCAACACCTAGTATGTAAATCTTCTGTCCCTTTCCTCTCCATATGGAATTCCTTGCAGGTATTCTCTCTGTAGCCAATGCCCCTCCCTTTTCCAGGCTTCCCTAGGTATAATAATTGCACTGAATCTCTGCATACTGCTGACACAGACTATTTGGTTATAGGAGCTGATAAAGTACATTCATTATGTGAAATAACCAGAAAACATCCTTTCTGTAAGTATTTCATGAAGAGCTAAACTATAGTTTGTCTTTTTTATTTTTAGTGTAACAGCCTAATTGGATTTTCCCTATTTTCCTGATGTTGCCTTTGAAGATACTATGTATGATAATTTCAGGCTCTTAGACTAGCAGGAGAAATATATTGGTAATGACCTTGAACTCTCACTACATGATCTTGCCTAGTTTTCCTTTCTGAATTAGTTTCTTTTTGTGTAAAATAAGAAGATTGACTTAGATTATCTTTAAAATCCCTTCCATCTTGAACGTTGTGTACTCTCCAATCCAAGACAAATCTCAGAAACTCTTGAGTAAGAAAAAAAGAAACTGAAGAAGCAGAAAGAGATGTAATAGTGGTTGCTTGTCTTTGCAATTTGAAAATACCAGGTAAGAATGCAGGTTTTCTGAATGTTCTAGTTACTGGCCTCTTCTTGTTATGTTATCCACTGAATCCCCAAGAAATTCTTGCAAACACCAAATTTAGGCAGAAGCTCCTTTCTGAAGTTACCAATTTAACTCAACAAATAGTCTGTTTACACTTTACTCCCCCTCGACATAGTCTATGATTTATCTCCTTTGTCACCCCTTCTGTTCCTTACATTCTATTTCCAAACTCTTTGCAATTCCTCTATTCCTGGAATGCTCTTTTCCTCATTTCTATCTCCTAGTTTGTCTGTATTCCTAATCTCAAACCTTTGGCAGGTTTTTATCTTGATCTTTGCCTTCCCCTCCATTCCCCTCCATTCTCTAATTTTTCTCTGAAATAAACTTCTATCTGTAAATATCTTATGTGCACATTGTTTTTTTTTTAATAAAACATATGCATGGATAATTTTTCAACACTGACCCTTGCAAAACCTTGTGTTCCACATTTTCCCCTCCTTCTTCCCATCCCCTCCCCAGATGGCAAGGAATCCAATATATATTAAACATGTTAAAATATATGTTAAATCCAATATATGTATACATATTTATGTAATTATCATGCTGCACAAGAAAAATCAAATCAAAAAGGGAAAAATGAGAAAGAAAACAAAATGCAAGCAAACAACAACAAAAAGAGTGAAAATGCTATGTTGTGATCCACACTCAGTTCCCACAGGCCTCTCTCTGGGTGTAGACGGCTCTCTTTATTACAAGATCATTGGAACTGGCCTGAATCATCTCATTGTTGGAAAGAGCCACGTCATCAGAATTGGTCATCCATCAGAATTGATCATCGTATAATCTTCTTGTTGCTGGTACACATTGTTATTTGCATGTTGTCTCCCCTTTAAAACACAAGTTCCCTGAAGGCCGGGACTACAAGTTACCACTTCTATTCACACACACAGTTCTTGGAATATAATGCATACTAAATAAATGCTTATTAAGTGACACTGTGCTCCAGTCCTCTTGATCTCTAACTGGCCACTGGACCCAGATGATTCTAGAGGGAAGAGTGAGGCAGGTGACCTTGCTCAGCCCACTCTCAGGTCAGTCTAATTCAACTGCATGTCATGGCATCACCCCCTGATATCATGGTCTTCTTTGAGAATGAAGAACAAACAACAATGTACCAGACCCTGTGCTAAGTATTATGAAGACAAAGCTAAAAATGAAAAGTCTCTTTCCTTGAAAAGTTTAATTCTTCCATGGAAAAGCAGCACATAAACAGATAAGTAAAAATAAAATAGATTTTTTTAAAAAATGCAAAGTAATTGGAAAGGGCACAACTTTCCAATTTATCTCATCAGACTTATTGTTATGCCTCAGTTTACCTGCCTAACTTTCCATGAATTGTTCTGCCTCAGTTTCCCTGGTGGCAACCCCTCCCTTCCTGGCCTAGGGCTGCAGAGCTCTGGCCACTCTGGCATTCCAAAGAGTCATAAAACTCCAGATGGCTTATCTCAAATGCTTGGGCATCTTCTGGCCCAGACACCCTGATTCCTGTTCAACCACCTTCTTATCAGAATTTATGATCCTTCCTTCTTATCCCCAACTTGTCAGAACTGAGTTATGGTCTTTCCTGGAATTTCCACTCACCCAGTACTCTGATTGCCCTGTTGCCTTTGTTTCCCTGATAGTTGGAGCCCTGTAAAAGTCTCTGGAATTACTTACTCGTTGCTGGATGCTTTGAGACAAGAGTCCATTCAGCCACCTGGCCATGGCTTCCAAATTCTCCATTATTAAAATATTAAAACCCTCTAATCTCTGTCTTGGCTCAGTTTCTCCAGCATTACAGGACTTTGGAAACAATAAAATCTCACACTTCTATGGTATTTTAAATCCTGTAGAGTACCTGCCTTCCAACAATCCCATGAAGTAATTAATACTAGAAGGAACATGCCCTTTTTATGGACTAAGCTCCAGTGAATTTTTTTTTTCATTCCATCAAACATGTAGAGATGAATAAATAATCTCTTTACAGTAGAACACTTAATTTCCTTTCTTCTCTTTTCTCCTTTTTCCCCTTCCCTGCCTTTCCCCCCTCCTTTTCTTTGAGAGGCAAGCATTTTCCTTAACCTAATATGGAGAAAAATGAATCAAACACAAATCATGTGCATTCCCAGATGAATCCTGGCCTGCTTAGCTCAGGGGCAAAATCTGAGTAGTGGAGTTGTTTTACTTTCCTTTCATAGAAGGAGAGAGACACACAGAGAGAGACTGAGACAGAAAGTCAGGGAAGACACAAAGAGACAGAGAAAGAGAAACAGACAGACAGAGAGAGACAGACAGAAAAAGACAAACACAGAAAGAGAACAAGGAAAAAAGGAGGATGGTTGTATTTTTGTTTTAATAGTGAGAAGAATTATTTGGTTGAAAAATATGAAATAAAAGAGAGAAAAGAGGAAGGAACTATCAAAGCCATAATATGTTAGAGTGTAAAACTAATTGTTTTCCTCTTATGGATTTACTTTTTCAAACTCAGGGTATTTTATTTACTTCCATAACTGTGACTTAAGTACCACAAGTTGTATTACAATGAGGACTTGTTGTTCCACAAAAGAGACAAAAAAAGCCAGTTTTAAGACACATATAGTTCAAATCATTTTTGTTTTTTGTAAAGTAGAATATGAACAATATCAAAGGAGTTTTATTTCTTCATCACTTAAGACAAATTAGAAATTTGGAATGTGGAATCAATCAAACAGTCAGACTGGAAGACTTGTTGTTGCCCATCTGTGATAATTCTATTTCCAATCTCTGCAATTTTGTCCATGCTGGTGCTCATGCCTGAAATACAGTCCCTCCTCATATCTGTCTCCCAGAATCTCTAGTTTACTTTAAAGTTCTACTCTAGAATTTCCGCCTACAGAAAACTTATCCAGATCTCCTCAAGTGGTCTTGCTCTTCTTCAGGAAATTAGGGATTAGATATGTCAATTTATACAGATTTTTATAACATTTGAAACTCAAAAAGGCTTAGTTATTTTTATTTCACACTTCATGATTTTTGTAGCTTAGTCTATCAAGGTTTTCTTAAATTCCAGTTCTAGTATTAATAGTAAGGATGGGAACTGAAATTTTGTGGTTTTCTTGATATGGGAAACACTCTATTGAGGAAACTCCCTCTTCCAGTGCATCTGCAGTTGATAGTCTTAGAGTTAGCTGCCTAAGGAAATTAGAAATTAAGGGACTCTTCACACCTATCAGATTGGTTAATATGAAAAAAAAAGGAAAATGTGAGATGTTGGAGGGAATGCAGGAAAACTGGCATTAGTGGACTGTTGGTGGAATTTGGAAATGATGCAAGCATTCTAGAAAATAATTTGGAACTGTGCCCAAAAGGACTATAAAATTGTGCATACCCTTCAATCCAGCAAACCACTGTTAGGTCTATATTCTCCAAAAGGGATAAAAGACCTATTTGTATAAAAATATCCATAGCAGTCTATTTTGTGGTGACTAAGAATTGGAGATCAAAAAGATGCCCATCAACTGTGGGAAGGTTAAAAAGGCCATAGTACATGATTGTAATGAAATATTATCATGCTATAAGAAATGACAAACAGGCTAGTTTCAGAAGAAAACTGGAAAGTCTTACATGAACTGATGCATAATGAAATGAACAGAACAAGGAAAATATTGTACACAATAATAGCAATATTGTTCAATGAAAAAATGTGAATGACTTAGTTATTCTCAGCAAGACAATGATCCAAGACCAAAAGGCTTACGATAAAGCATATCATCTGTTTTCAGAGAAAGAACTGATATTGATTGAATACAGACTGAAGTATGCTGTTTTTCAGGGTTTTTTTCCTTTTTATTCAAATCTTCTTGTACAAAATGTCTAACATGGAAATTCAGGTCAGAGATCAACTCATTTTTATCTTTGTAATGTGAAGCCTGCCACATTGTAGGTGTTTAGTAAGTGCTTGTTAGATTTTAGGCATGTATATTCACTAATTTTAGTCATGTCTGACTCTTTGTGACCCCATTTGGGTTTTTTTTTGTCAAAGAGCCTAGAGTGGTTTTTCATTTCCTTTTCCAGTTCATTTTATAGATAAGGAAACTGAGGTAAACAGATTAAGTGATTTGTTCAGAATGGCCTCTGTCCTTTCAGACTGGGAAATATAGGGGGAAACAATCCAAAAAACCAAAACCAAAACTCCCAAATAAATGGATATACTATGGTACACTCAGGTGTTGAGAGATGCAGAGTAATCTGATTAGGAAGGATGAATCAATCCTCAAAGGCTTACTATGAGAAGCATTGCCCATTACAGAGGCAAATTCTATGCAAGGTTATAAACTAAGTGAAGAACATAAATTGGTGAAGAGCATTTCAGATAAGGGGAATAACTCTTAGAAAGACCTTAGTAGCCATCTAGTCCAATAACCCCCCCCCAAAAAAAATTCTCATTACAACTTAATGAAAAGTTAAGTTATTAGCTGAAAAGTTATTAGCTATGTAGTACTGGCTTGAAGACTACAGAGGAAGAATCCACCCCCTCCTCTCAAAAGCTCATTTTACTTGGAACACGAGGGAAATTTTCCTTGCAGAAGACCTTTAATTTTTTTTTTAAGTATTTAACAGTACCTTTTCCCCCAAATTACACATGAAGACAATTTCTGACATTCTTAAAAAAATTAAGTTCCAAATTTTCTCCCTGTCTTACCTCTCTCTTCCCTATAACAATAAACAATTTGATATACGTATATATGTGCAATATGTAAAGCATATTTCCATATTAGTTATGATGTGAAAGAAGAAATAGATCAAAAGAAAAAATACACAGACACATACACACACTAAAATGAAAAATAATATGCTTTGATCTGCGTTAAGACTCCATTTTTTTTCTGGATATAGATAGCTTTACTTCATGAGTCCTTTGTAATTATATTGGATCACTGTATTTATCAAAGTAGCTGAGTTTTTCACAGTTAATCATCCTTACAACATTGTTGTTACTGTGTACAATATTCTGGTTTTGTTTATTTCACTCTGTATCAGTTCATTTGCCTTTCCAGGTTTTTCTGGAACCATCTTGTTCATCATTTCTTATAGCACAATACTATTTC
The DNA here is from genome assembly GCA_023553655.1 of Myrmecobius fasciatus. Taxonomy (NCBI): domain Eukaryota; kingdom Metazoa; phylum Chordata; class Mammalia; order Dasyuromorphia; family Myrmecobiidae; genus Myrmecobius; species Myrmecobius fasciatus. The sequence goes on from JAJPUD010004212.1 coordinate 22,760, forward strand.
ATCACAATCATGTATCACAACTTATTCATTTTCCAATTGATGGTCATCTCTTTTTTCATATAAGATTTCTTTACAATCTCCACCCATTGCTCCTAATTCTCTGGGCAAAAGAGTTCTTATCCCTCTTCCACAGGACAGTCTGTGAAAAGTCAGTGAAAAGAGCACCCAGAATGCATAGGATGTAAAGTTTGGAGTCAATTAGAACTAAATCCAACTCTTGTCTCAGATATTTTCTAGTTGTGTGACCCTGAATAAGTCACTTAACTTTTTTCAAGCTTGGTTTCATCTGTAAAATGAAGGGGTTGAACTTGGCGACTTCTAAGGTCTTTAACAGCTCTAAATCTGTAATTTATCAAATTCTTAGGAACAGCTTATCATGTCTTTCTTCTCTTCTCCTAACTAAAGACCCTAATTTTCTTTAAATGGTCCTCATGTAGGATGGATTCAAAACACTTCACCCTGCTGGCTACCCTCTGTTATACTAAGGCAAACTTATAAAGGAGCAAATTGTTAAATCTGAAGAATCAGATTATTTGTTTTTAGGTGGGTAAAAGGGTTTTGCTTGGAAAGGGATGGTAGATGTTTTCTGCTTGGCCCTGAAAAGAAGAATGAGAAAATTTTAAAAGAAACCAATTTAAGATTGACAGAGTAAATTCTGTTAAGAATTAGAGTTATCCAAAAGCAGAAATGGGTTGCCTTAGGGAGTAATAGGTTCCCCTCTCATTGGAGGTCTTTAAACAAAAACTAGCTGACTCCTTCTGGGATGTGGGATAGAAAAGATGTCTGTTTGGGTATGATTTGAATTAGGTGGACACTGAGTTGTCTTCCTCTGAAATTCAATAATTTTGTGAAATTGTAAGTTAAGGCTACAAAGTTGGAAATGAAGGAAGAAAATGAAAGGAGACAAAAAGGGAAAAGACAAGGGAAGGAAGATGGAGAGGAAGGAAAAAGAAAGGGGAAGAGAAAAGAAGGGAAGAGAGGCAATCTTTCTTTGTCCTCATTTAATTTTAGACAAGAAAAGTCTGACTTGTGCTTACAGATTGGCTTAAAGAGAAAAAAAATGAAGAGTAGTTATCCTTTGTGGTAATTTAGGATCTTTTCTATTCAATATATTTAGTTGTTCTTTAGAACAAAATAACATCATAACAAGCAAAAAAAAAAAAAAAAACTGAGCAGAGAACATCCGTAAAATTAATTAGTGTCTGTTACTTTTTTCATGGGAATTGTAAGTTTCTCTAAGTTTTTTCCCTCCAAACAAATCAGATCCTAGTCCCTCTATCCCCCATCCCCATGAGATAAGAATTCAAGGTTAATGAGAAACAAAAATAGCTTTATGTGGGACCAATTAGAGAGTCACATGTGGAAAATAAACACAGCCAGAGTTGGTATTTGTATGTGTGTGTAGTTCCAATGAAGTGTCCATGAGGTCACAGGGATAGTTTCCTCCTAACGAAGAGCTAACTGCTGCTCTTTAGTTCAATTTTTGTGTTTTTAGATCAATGCAAATGACATTACATTAATTTTAGTATATCTGAAATGGAATCCAGTATCATTTTTTCCCAGCAGAGTAAAGTCTAAAGACAGTAAGACTTGATCAGACATTGAGGTGGCAATTTGTAAACTGGTCCCTGGGTAACCTCAAAGTGTTAATGTAGTTTCTGAGGTACCAAGCTTACTCCCAAGGAGGAGCTTCTGCCCTGAGAGAACGTGACTCATTAGTTTTTATTTTTAGTTTTATGCCACAGAAGATTTGCAATAACTAGACTAGTTTAAATGTCTTGCTATAAAAAGGGTGAGAGAGGGAGGGAACAGAAGAAAAAATTGAGATGAAGATGAAGGATTTGAAAGGGTGAAGACAGACCTCTAAACTAGAGGTCATTTGGTCTCAGCCTTGGCTTTAGGCACATTTACTGAGCACCATTGTTCATATGTGGATGTCCATCTTGGTCTCCAATATCGTCAGAAAATAAGATTCCACGATGTAGCTCAATCTCATTTTGGTTGTCTGACTATTGTTGTCTATAAGAAGTTCTCCCTTACCATTAGTCTAAATGACTAATGTTTTAATTTAAACTGCTTTCTTCTTATGCCCTGTTCAGTGGAAATGGAGAATAACTGGGCGCAATCTCCTTCCTTTGACTAATAATATCCCATCATATATTTGAAGATAATTGTTACATACTCATGGAAACGTCTCTTCTGCAGGTGAAAAGACCTAAAGAATGGTCTGGATTGCCAATAATAATACCTATTATTTACAATTAATTCTTATGAATATAGACTGTACTAATTAAGTATATGGAAGAATTTGGTCTCCATAGGTCTGAAGTATAATTTTGCTCTCTCTGCTAAGGAGGTTTGGTAAGAAAATTAATAATGTAAACAACATAGGGAGTTAGAAGTAGGGCATATTAAATCTACTTGAATGAAGATATTTACAGAATATGTATTCAGAAAGAACCTACTCAGGCCTTCCTGAGGCTCTTTTGCCCCCTGGACAAAGTAAAGGTTAACTCTTTGATAAAATATGATCGATTTCACAAGAAAAAATACATTTCTTGCCTACTTAATACCACTCCAAGGATATTTGATTGAGTTGTAACTAATCACATATCCGAATCATGTCCTAGCAATTGGTTTTAAAAAGAATACAAGAGTAGAGCTAGGCATTGAGAAAACCAGAAGTGAATTGGTCCTCTGACCTTCCAAGAAAGGAAGTAGAAACTTGTGGAATCTGGCTATCTAGATGGCTACCTGGGCATATATGCCCAACTAGGGAAATATGCCCAACAGAGAGCAATGTGGCACCAAAGATGGCTCTAGAAAGAGACAGAAGTGGAATGATGAGGAGTTTCTGCATCAAACAAGGAGCAAAAGGAACTTGAATGGGTAGCAATGGAGTGGCAAGTGGTGGAATAGACAACAAAGTAAGTCCTAGATCAAGTCTCTTGTACATAAAAGAAGTTCATAAAAAATACTGAGTCCCAAAGCAAAATGGAGATGCTTGTAGATCAAACAGAAATTAGTGGTGAAGAGCATTAAAGGATAGGTCCATGATGTGGAGATAAATTACCAGTAATCTAACCACATCTTATCTTTAGACATCTGGCACCAAAAAATAAAGCTGAGTTCTACCTCAGAGGAACATTAAAATTTGTATTCCCAAATCATTGCAAATGGCAGGAAATACAAATATTAGAACAAATTCTAGTGGCTATTTCCTTAAGAAGTCATGTAGATTGTATAGATTTAGGGAAAGGGAGTCAATTCTTTGGAGATTTCCGTTCTTTCCTCTAACAATGTTGCTGAGGGGGAACCCAAGATAGTATTATCAGTCTAAAGGACCATAGAGATCTCAGGGGGCAATAGGGCTAACCATAAGGATTTGTAATTTCCGGTCACCTTGAGAACTAATTTTTTATTGATGGAATTTTATGCTGTTAATGGATTGTAATAGTATCAATGGAAGATAACATTATTACCTACAGAAACAAGATAATAATTTTAAGCTTAAGAACTGCAACTCTCTAAGAAAGGTTCAGTCCCAACTAAAAAGATTAGTTTATTGACTTACTTAAGTCTTTACATTTTTCTTGTTGCATCTAACCTATATTTATAGTTTGTTAGTCTGGATGTATGTATAAGAGCTAAGGATCTTTTCTCTTGTGTTTTAAGGCCAAATTCTTTTTTTTAAATTTTTATTAAAGATTTTTATTTGCAAAACATATGCATGGGTAATTTTTCAACATTTACCCTTGCAAAGTTTTCTGTTACAAATTTTTCCCTCCTTCCCCCCACCTCCTTCCCTAGATGGCAGGAAGTCTAATACATGTTAATTATGTTAAAATACTTGGCAAATTGAATGTGTATATACATATTTATACAGTTATCTTGCTGTACAAGAAAAATCGGATCTACAAGAAGAAAAAAATCTGAGAAGGGAAACATAATGCAAGCAAATATCAATAGAGAGCATGAAAATGTTATATTGTAGTCCACATTCAGATCCCTCTCTCTGGGTGTATATGACATTCTTCATCCCTGAACAATTGGAACTGGTTTGAAACATTTCATTGTTGCAGAGAGCCATGTCCATCAGAATTGATCATCATATGATATTGTTGTTGCTGTGTATAATGATCTCCTGGTTCTGCTCGTCACACTCAGCATCAGTTCATGCAAGTCTCTCCAAGCCTCTCTGAAATCATCCTGCTGGTCATTTCTTACAGAACAACAATATTCTATGACATTCATATACCATAATTTATTCAGCCATTCTCCAGTTGATGGGCATCCATTCAGTTTCCAGTTTCTAGCCACTACAAAAAGGGCTGCCACAAACATTCTTGCACATGTGGATCCCTTTCCCTCCTTTAAGATCTCTTTGGGATATAAGCCCAATAGAAACACTGCTGAGTCAAAGGGTATGCACAGTTTGATAACTTTTTGAGCATAGTTCCAGATTGCTCTCCAGAATGGTTGGATCTGTTCACAGTTCCACCAACAATGTATCAGTGTCCCAGTTTTCCCACTAGTAGCCAAATTCTGATAATTCCAGAGGAGACCCTGACTTGGGGGATAAGAAGATCTCCAAAGACTGACTGTTTGGTATAAACCCAGAACTTTGATAATTCTGGTCCAGGGGGTATAAACTACTTTGAGGAATTTAACACATCAATATATTTGTATGCCAAAGGATACCACTAAGACAAATTGTCAACAAGCATTTGTTAAATAGATTGTTGTATGGCAGATACTGGGGATGTAAGGGGGGAAAAATTCCTGCTTTCAAAGAGCTTACAGTCTAATAATAGAGACCATACACACACACACACACACACACACACACACACACACACACCACTATATTTTTTTTGACTTTATTTATTTATTTATTTATTATTTTTTTTAATAAAGCTTTTTATTTGCAAAACATATGAGTAACCTTTCAACATTGACCTTTGCAAAAAAACTTTTTTTCCCAAGCTTTTCCTTTCCTTCCCCTCACCCCCCACCCCTAGATGACAGGTAATCTAATACATGCTAGATAGGATAAATTATATGACAAATACAATACATGTATACATATTTATACAGTTATCTTACTGCACAAGAAACATCAGATCTAGAAAGAGAAGAAGAAAAAAAACAACCTAAGAAGGAAAACAGAATGCAAGGAAATGTTCACAGAAAGCGTTAAAATGCTGTGTTGTGGTTCACTCTCAGTTCCCACAGGCCTCTCTCTGGATGTATATGACTATCTTCATCGCAGCACAACTGGTTTGAATCACATCATTGTTGAAGAGAACCATGTCCATCAAAATTGATCATAGTATAGTCTTGTTGCTGTGTATAATGTTCTCCTGGTTCTGCTGATTTCACTCAGCATCAGTTCATGCAAGTCTCTCCAATCCTCTCTGAAATCCTCCTGTTGGTCATTTCTTACAGAATAATAATATTCCATAACATTCATATACCATAATTTATTCAGCCATTCTCCAATTGATGGGCATCTTTTCAATTTCCAGTTTCTTGCCACTACAAAAAGGGCTGCCACAAACATTTTTGCACATGTGGGTCCCTTTCCCTCCTTAAAAATCTCTTTGGGATATAGGCCCAGTAGAAACACTGCTGGGTCAAAGGGTATGCACTGTTTGATAACTTTTTGAGCATAGCTCCAAATTGCTCTCCAGAATGGTTGGATCCGTTCACAGTTCCACCAACAATGTATCAGTGTCCCAGTTTTCCCACATCCTCTCCAACAGTTATCATTATCATTTCCTGTCATTTTAGCCAATCTGACAGGTGTGTAGTGGTATCTCAGAGTTGTCTTAATTTGCATTTCTCTGATCAATAGTGACTTGGAGGACCTTTTCATGTGACCGGAAATAGTTTCAATTTCTTCGTCTGAAAATTGTCTGTTCATATCTTTTGACCATTTGTCAATTGGAGAATGGCTTGAATTCTTATATATTTGAGTCAATTCTCTATATATTTTAGAAATGAGGCCTTTATCAGAACCTTTGGATGTAAAAATATTTTCCCAGTTTACTGCTACCCTTCTAATCTTGTCTGCATTCATTTTATTTGTACAAAAACTTTTGAATTTGATATAGTCAGACTTATCTATTTTGTGATTAATGATGACCTCTAGTTCTTCTTTGGTCACAAATTCCTTCCCCCTCCACAGGTCTGAGAGGTAAACCATCCTACATTGTTCTAATTTGTTTATAATATCATTCTTTATGCCTAGATCATGAATCCATTTTGACCTTATCTTGGTATATGGTGTTAGGTGTGGGTCAATGCCTAATTTCTTCCAGACTAGTTTCCAATTATCCCAGCAGTTTTTGTCAAATAGTGAGTTTTTATGCCAAAAACTGGGGTCTTTGGGTTTATCAAACACTAGATTACAATTGTCATTGAGTATTTTGTTCTGTGAAGCTAACCTATTCCACTGATCCACTACTCTATTTCTTATCCAGTACCAAATGGTTTTGGTGACCACTGCTTTATAATATAGTTTTAGATCTGGTACAGCTAGGCCACCCTCATTTGCATTTTTTTTTTCATTAATTCCCTTGAAATTCTTGACCTTTTGTTTTTCCAGATGAATTTTGTTGTTATTTTTTCTAGATCAGTTAAATAGTCTCTTGGGCGTTTGATTGGTATAGCACTAAATAAATAGATTAGTTTAGGTAGTATTGCCATCTTTATTATATTTGCTCGACCTATCCAAGAGCACTTGATGTTTTTCCAATTGTTTAGATCTGACTTTATTTGTGTGGAGAGTGTTTTGTAGTTTTGCTCATATAGATCCTGACTTTCCCTTGGCAGATATATTCCCAAATATTTTATACTACCGATAGTTATTTTGAATGGAATTTCTCTTTGTATCTCTTGTTGTTGCATTTTGTTCGTGATGTATAAAAATGCTGATGATCTATGTGGATTTATTTTGTATCCTGCAACTTTGCTAAAGTTGTGGATTAATTCTAATAGTTTTTTAGTTGATTCTCTAGGGTTCTCTAAGTAGACCATCATATCATCTGCAAAGAGTGATAATTTGGTTTCCTCATGACCTACTCTAATTCCTTTAATCTCTTTTTCTTGTCTTATTGCCAAGGCTAGCATTTCTAATACAATATTGAACAGTAATGGTGATAGTGGACAACCTTGTTTCACCCCTGATC
>JAJPUD010004212.1:34952-74621 GCA_023553655.1 Myrmecobius fasciatus
TTGTTTAGATCTGACTTTATTTGTGTGGAGAGTGTTTTGTAGTTTTGCTCATATAGATCCTGACTTTCCCTTGGCAGATATATTCCCAAATATTTTATACTACCGATAGTTATTTTGAATGGAATTTCTCTTTGTATCTCTTGTTGTTGCATTTTGTTCGTGATGTATAAAAATGCTGATGATCTATGTGGATTTATTTTGTATCCTGCAACTTTGCTAAAGTTGTGGATTAATTCTAATAGTTTTTTAGTTGATTCTCTAGGGTTCTCTAAGTAGACCATCATATCATCTGCAAAGAGTGATAATTTGGTTTCCTCATGACCTACTCTAATTCCTTTAATCTCTTTTTCTTGTCTTATTGCCAAGGCTAGCATTTCTAATACAATATTGAACAGTAATGGTGATAGTGGGCAACCTTGTTTCACCCCTGATCTTATTGGGAATGGTTCCAGTTTATCACCATTACATATGATACAAGCTGATGGTTTTAAATAGATGCTACCAACTATTTTAAGGAAAAGTCCATTAATTCCTATACTCTCTAATGTTTTTAATAGGAATGGATGTTGGATTTTATCAAATGCTTTTTCTGCATCTATTGAGATTATCATATGGTTTTTGTTAGTTTGGTTATTAATATAGTCAATTATGTTAATAGTTTTCCTAATATTGAACCATCCCTGCATTCTTGGTATAAATCCTACTTGGTCATGGTGTATTATTCTGGGAATGATTTTCTGTAATCTCTTTGCTAATATTTTATTTAAGATTTTTGCATCAATATTCATTAAGGAGATTGGTCTATAATTTTCTTTCTCTGTTTTTGTTTTACCTGGTTTAGGTATCAGTACCATGTCTGTATTATAAAAAGAGTTTGGTAGGAGTCCTTCATTCCCTATTTTTTCAAATAGTTTATATAATATTGGAGTTAACTGTTTTTTAAATGTTTGGTAGAATTCACATGTAAATCCATCTGGTCCTGGGGATTTTTTCTTAGGGAGTTGATTAATGACTTGTTCTATTTCTTTTTCTGAAATGGGACTATTTAAGTAATTTATTTCCTCTTCTGTTAATCTGGGCAATCTATATTTTTGTAGATATTCCTCCATTTCACTTAGGTTATCAAATTTATTGGCATACAGTTGGGCAAAGTAACTCCTGATTATTGCTCTAATTTCCTCTTCATTGGTGGAAAGTTCTCCCTTTTCATTTTTGAGACTAACAATTTGATTTTCCTCTTTCCTTTTTCTAATTAAATTAACTAGAGGTTTATCTATTTTGTTGGTTTTTTCATAAAACCAACTTTTAGTTTTATTTATTAATTCAATAGTTTTTTTACTTTCAACTTTACTAATCTCTCCTTTTATTTTTAGGATTTCAAGTTTGGTATTTGATTGGGGGTTTTTAATTTGTTCTTTCTCTAGCTTTTTTAGTTGCAAGCCCAATTCATTGATTTTCTCTTTTTCTATTTTATGCAAATAAGCATCTAGAGATATAAAATTTCCCCTTATTACCGCTTTGGCTGTATCCCACAAATTTTGGTATGTGGTCTCATTATTGTCATTCTCTTGAATGAAATTAGTAATTGTGTCTCTAATTTGCTGTTTCACCCATTCATTCTTTAGGATAAAATTATTTAGTTTCCAATTGCTTTTTGGTCTATTTTCTCCTGGCCTTATATTGCATGTGATTTTTATTCCGTCATGATCTGAAAAAAATGCATTTATTATTTCTGCCTTCCTGCATTTGATTTTGAGGTTTTTGTGTCCTAACACATGGTCAATTTTTGTATAGGTTCCATGGACTGCTGAGAAAAAAGTAAACTCCTTTCTGTCTCCATTTAATTTCCTCCAAAGATCTATCATACCTAACTTTTCTAACATTTTGTTTACTTCCTTAACTTCTTTCTTATTTATTTTGTGGTTTGATTTATCAAGTTCTGAGAGAGGGAGGTTGAGATCCCCCACTATTATAGTTTTGCTGTCTATTTCTTCTTGCATCTCTCTGAACCTTTCCTCTAGGAATTTCCATGCTATACCACTTGGTGCATATATGTTTAGTATTGATATTGCTTCATCATCTATGGTACCCTTTAGGAAGATATAATTTCCTTCTTTGTCTCTTTTAATGAAGTCTATCTTTGCTTTTACTTGGTCTGAGATCAGGATTGCTACTCCTGCTTTTTTTTGTTCACCTGAAGCATAATAGATTCTGCTCCAGCCTTTTACCTTCACCCTGTATGTATCTCTATGTTTTAGATGTGTTTCTTGTATACAACATATTGTTGGATTCTGGTTTTTAATCCACTCTGCTATCTGCTTCTGCTTTAAGGGAGAGTTCATTCCATTCACATTCACAGTTAAAATAACTAATTCTGTATTTCCTGCCATCTTATTTACCCTAGCTTATGCTTTTCTCTTTCTTATCCCCTTTCCCTCCTCCCTACTATTTTGCTTTTGAAAACCACTTCCCTCAAACAATCCTTCCCCTTTAGAGCCCCACCCACCCCCTTTTTCCCCCCTTTCCCTCCAGTTTCCTTATAAGTACGTCTATTATTCCCTCTGAGCCAAATCTGATGAGATGGAGATTAACCCAATTCTCATTCCCCTCCCTTTTCTCCCCTCAATCATTATAGGTTTTCGTTGCCTCTACATGTGATGTAATTTCCCTTATTTTACCTCCTTTTCCTCTTCTTCCAGTGTTATCCCTTTTCTACCTCTGATTTCTTTTTCAGTTTATCATATCATAAGATTCATAAAATCACAATAAACATATAATAATAATCATAAAATCACAGTAATCATGATAATAATCATAAAATAACAGTAATCATATCATAATCATAATGTAATAATAGATTCATAAAATCAACCCTCATTCTATAAGTATCTATAACATAAATATAGTTCTCAAGAGTTTTTTTTTTCTTGTTACCTTTTTATGTTTCTCTTGTGTTCTGTGTTTGTAGATCAAATTTTTTGTTCAGTTCTGGTCTTTTCAGTAGAAATAGGTGAAATTCTCCTATATCATTGAATGACCATCTTCTTCCCTGGAAGATGATGCTCATTCTAGTTGGATAACTTATTCTTGGCTGTAATCCAAGTTCCTTTGCCCTTGGAATATCTGATTCCAGGCCCTTCGATCCTTCAAAGTAGAAGCTGCTAGGTCCCATGTGATCCTAATTGTGGCTCCCCAATATTTAAATTGTTTCTTTCTGGCTTCTCGTAATATTTTTTCCTTGGTATGATAGTTCTGGAATTTAGCCACGATATTTCTGGGGAACTTAATTTTTGGGTTTCTTTCAGGAGGTGATCGGTGGATTGTTTCAAGGAGTATTTTGCCTTCTGGGTCTAAAATATCAGGGCAGTTTTCTTTTATGATTTCCTGGAATATAGTGTCTAGGTTCTTTTTTTCATCATGGCTTTCAGGAAGCCCTATAATCCTTAGATTGTCTCTCCTAGATCTATTTTCCAGGTCAGTTGTTTTTCCTAGGAGATATTTCATGTTTTTCTCTATCTTTTCATTTTTTTTTGTTTTTGTTTGACTGATTCTTGAAGTCTTGATGAGTCATTCATTTCCAATTGTTCGATTCTAATTTTTAATGTCTTATTTTCTTCAGTTACGGTTTTTAGTTCCTTTTGTAATTGACCAATTACATTTTTTTGTTCATTGCATTTTTTCCATTTTTTCTATTTTATTTTGCAGTGATCTCATTTCGTTTCCCCATGTTTCTTCTAACTCTCTTTTAAGATTTTTTATGCAATCTTCAAAGAAAGCCTTGTGACATGGAGACCAGTTTATGTCTCTCTTTGGGGCTTTTTCTGGAGTTGCTTTACCTTTAGGGGCCTCAGGATTTGAGGTCTGTTCTTCCCTCTCTCCATAAAAGTTGTCTATGGTGAGAGCTCTTTTTGGTTTTTTATTCATTTTATTTTAAAGGTGTGAGGTCTGTTTAGGGCAAAGGTGGGACAGCTGCTTTAATTTGCCCTGGGGCAGTTCTGCTGATTGAGTTATTTCAGGAACTGGGCAGTTCTGCTGATTGAATTATGTCAGGGGCTGGGCAGCTCCGCTGATTGATTTATTTCTTGTGTTTATCAGTCCTGTTGTTTGATTGATTGCTTTAAGGTGCTGTGTAATGGCAGGTAGGTCCGATGCTCATCCTGGGTTCAGTGGTTTACAATCTATCCCCCTCAAAAGGCAGACCCTCCAAACCACCTGCCCACAATCAGGACAAATTGTTCCAAGAGGCTCGCAGAAGACTCCCAGGTGTGTGAAGAGCACAACGCTCCCACTCCTGTTCTGACTCCTGTTCCAGCTCCCTGCTCCAGCTCCCTGCCCCGGTCTCCCTGCACTGTAGTCTGGGTTCAGTAGGCCACCCCCTGCCCCATTAAAACAGACCTGTTTTGAGGTTCTTCCAGAGTATCTTCTTCTAGAATCGTGTTGTTCTCCAGATATTGTGGATTTTTTTGCTTCGGAATAAGTCTAGAGGCTTCATATGTTGTTGGTTTGAGGGGAGGTTAGAGGAGGTTACAGAGAATCCTGTCTGATCTCCGCTACCATGGCTCCACCCCCGGAAGGAAGTCCACACACCACTATATATAAAGAAGGTAATAGCAAATAGAACATATTATTACATGTTTGTTTATCTATTCAATGAAGTGGGATCTTTCCTTGAAATACTTGATAGTCTTTAGTTATTACATATTTTATAAGTTTTTTTTAAATAGTTCTTTTGTTGGTTTAACTTAGTTTCTTTGGAGAATCTACAATTCATAATTTTTACTATCTAGATGGACTTTTACCACTCACCTATTCCAAAATGATCCAAATTACTGGCCTTTTCCTGTTCCTCATGTAGCATTTGAAGCTTGTATCCTTAAGAACTCAATTTCCTTTAGGTATGTCTCATTATTAGTTGGAATATATTTCCTTAGAAGTTGGAAAAGTGGAGGGATGTTTCTTTCCAAGTAAGGGGTCACACAATGACTACGCATCTAGAATGTTGAAACTCAGATTTCTCCTTTGACCTCTCTCTAGTTGTCCTGTGAGATTGCATCAACTCCAGTTTTTTCAGTCCCTCTGAATGGAGAACAGAATACAAAAGTCTTTCTAAAGCCTCTATTTGAAGAAGGCTCACAGTCCAAGCAATTCTTCATTTCCTACTATTTGCATTCCTTGGGCTGGTCTATACTATGTCCTCAGGCTGAAACCTTCTCCATAATCTTACTTTTTCCAACCCTTTTCTCTCAGTATCCCCCCACCTCTCCCACCCCTTCACCCTTTAGCCTTGTAAGCTCCTTGAGGGCAGGAAACATATTTTTCTTATTTTTATACTCAGCACTTGACATAGTACCTGGCACATAGTAGGAACTTAATAAAGGTTTATTGGCTTACTGATTTGTTCCATAGGCAAAAAGGAATTTTTAGATTTAGTTAGCTTCCATTTCACCTATTTTTATCAGAAAGTATTACAATAGAATATTATAATTCCTAGACCATTTTATTCTATTCTTATAATCTTTCTCATCTTTAAAGATATATATATATAACTTAGCCTTGGGTAAGTTGAGTCAGATTTTAAATGAACCTGACAAAAATACTTGCAAAAGTATTTTATATTTTAATAATAACCAGCACCAGATGCTTTCCCAGTGAGATTCCTTTCTTGGATTGTGATAAATGCACCATACTGAATAGTCATTTTATTAAACCATAAATATTTCCAACAAATCACAGCTAAATTAGCCCAGTAGTGAAAACCCTATTGAGCCCAGGTTCAATGAAACTCTGTGCGGCATGACTTTTACTTTATTTCCTGGAAGAAGAAATGGAGGAAAGCAAGATATTTTTGTCTTCTTTTTAAAATACATTTTACCAGGAGAGTTAAAAAAAAAAACCTATTGTAACCATTTTCCTACAAATTCATGTAATTTATTTATTGTAGTTATAATTGACTTTCACAAAATGCCCTAAATTTTGGAGATCATTTTACATATATCTCATGAGAACCTCTTAATGATTCTGGATATTAGGTACTATTATCTGCCTTTTACAAATAAAAAAAAACTGAAGCTCAGTTGGGTTAAATGACTTGTCCAAAGAAGTAAGTGTTAGAGGAAGGATATGAATTCAGAGTTCTACCCATAACCCCAAAGCTGCCTGTATAAGTCTAGTTGAAAGTGTGAGATAGGGAGAGAGATTAAAGAACTGGAAGGGATCTTAGAGAGCCCTATGTCCCACCTCCTAATCTAATGTATTTTTTTTTATTTTTATTTTATTTTTATTTATTTTTATTTTTATTTTTTGCTTTTAGCTGAGGCAATTGAGGTTAAGTGACTTGCCCAGGGTCACACAGCTAGGGAAATGTTAAATGTCTGAGACCAGATTTGACCTCAGGTCCTCCTGACTTCAGGGCTGGTGCTCTATCCACTGTGCCACCTAGCTGCCCCTCCTAATTTAATGTAATTGTAGTTGTTTGTCCTTCATTCTGGAAGAGAACCATAACATCAGGGTGGAAATGCCAGGACGTGCAAGTGAATTGGATTTAAATGAGGGAAGGCTGGGGCAAAGTTACCTGCCTCACTTTTATAATGCCTCAGTTTCCCTGAATCATAATACCTCTGTTTCCCTGCCTCAATTTCCCTGAATTGTTCTGCCTCAATAGTAACCCCCCTTCTTGGCTATTAGGACTGAGATAATTAGGGCTGGGAGCTCTGGCCACTCTGACATTCCAAAGAGTCATAAAACTCCAGATGGCTTATCTCAAATATTTGGGTATCTCCTGGCCCAGACTCCCAACCTGTCAGAATTAAGAGGTTATGGTCCTTCCTGGAATTTCCACTCACCCAGTGCTCTGCTCTTACCTTTGTTTCCCTGATCGATGGAGCCCTATAAAAGTCTCTGGAATTACTTGCTGGTTGTTGGATGCTTTGAGACAAGAGTCCAATCCGGTAGGCTGGGGGTTGGACATGGATCCTGTTTGGCCGCCAGTCCAAATTCTCCACTATTAAAATATAAAAACGTCTAATCTCTATCTTGCCTCAGTTTCTCTGGCATTACATTTCCCCTCCAGAGCCATCTGGATCCAGTGGCCAGATATATATCAGGATTGCAGATGGCCCTGGATACACTGGGAGACCTTGGCTTTTTTAAGCTAAGGTCTTCAATAGGTCTCAGCTGACTGAGGGTGGACCCTCTCAGTGATTAAGGCTGAGTAGCAACTGAGGCAAAGAATCTCCTCTTTCACCTATATCTGGCCACTAGACCCAGATGACTCTGGAAGGGAAAATGAGGCAGGTGACTTTGCTTAGCTCCTCTCACTTAAATCATATTCACTTGCATGTCATGGTATCATTTCCCTGATGCCATGGAGCTCTTCAAGAAATGAAAGACAAACAATAACCTCTGTAAGTTGTTGACCCCAAAACTGGACTTAGTTGGAAGAACTTTCTCTTCCCTTCTCTTCCCTTCCCTTCCCTTCCCTTCCCTTCCCTTCCTTTGTTCCTTCCTTCCTTCCTTCCTCCCTTCTTTCCTTCCAGGATCCAGTCCATTAGCAGACATCTTCAATTGCTGACCAAACTCTACAGCATAAGCTTCAGGACTTTCATGATCATTAGAACACAATGTTCTCATCCACCCATGGTTGGGATAGACATCCCCCTAATTCACTGATGGGTTTGAGGTCTATTGGTTGCTTACAACCTGGTTTAGCTCACCTGCCCAGGTGGTTTTAACAGAGTATGGCTGCTGTGCATGCTACAGCTCTCAGAACCACAGGTGAGTGTGAAGAGGCAGGTGGACACCAAAGATGAATGAGCAGCCCTGAAAAGTGTTCAACAAGCCCTCGCATTAGCGCTGGGCCTCCTAGACCACCCCATACGTCCCTTACGATACTTACTGTCCTCAGTGGATTGGCGAGAGTATGCTTTGAACATTTTATCCGCATCCACAACTTATTACAGTCTTTTCTGAGTGTCACCCTTTCACTTACTTCCCTACTGCCATATGGGAAAGAGTCTTGAAATAGCCAATGTGGCATAATATAATATGTACCAGTGAAAATAACAGTTGTCTTCAAATACAAAGTCATGAAGATTTCATAAACAAATAACATCTTACAAAATCTCTAGTGTTTATTTAGTGTTCGACAAAGGCCTCTCTTAGTTCTCCAAAGATCCTTCTCCTACTCAATGATAGTAAAGAAAAAGGCCAAGAAATCAGCTTCCTATCTTAAAAAGGAAACCTAGTTTCAGATAAGCTCCCAACTTTGTGAGACAGTTCCTCGAGGTGATTTAGGATCATTCGCTTTTCTGGCAACACATTCTCCCTCTCTAAGTAAGAAACCATACTGTCTAGGGGTTGCAGTGGATAGAGCACCAGTCCTGAAGTCAGAAGGACCTGAGTTCAAATCTGGTCTCAGACTCTTAACACTTCCTAGCTGTGTGACCCTGGGCAAGTCACTTAACCCCAAATGCTTCAGCAAAAAAGCAAAAAAAGAAAGAAATCACTTTGTTCTATATGAAAAATTTCCATGATTCTTTTAGCATATAAGGCCATTCCATTCAATTAAGGACTGGACAAAATTTTCTAAGTGGGGACACACCAAAATTTTTCCAAGAATCCAAGTAACATGATTCTCTTGGAGGTCCAGATATTCTGTCTCAACACCAAAAAGAACCTGAAATTCTCCCAATGGATCCCTATGACTACAAGAGCACTGCTACTGGAATTCTAAACTCACCCAATACCTGAACAAGAAACTCAGATAATGACAATAGGAGATAACATCAAATAATTCATGAACAAGGGTTAAGGGTTACCCCTCCACCCCCACTCCCCAAAATGAGTAAGCATCTAGAGTTGATGATTTCGAATTCCTAGGCCATAGTCAAACATCATGGGCTTGAGTGCACCAAAAAAAAATCACAATACATCTATTAATACATCTAATTTTTTTAAATCCAAAAAGAAAAAAGTGAGCCTTTATCAGGTAGGTAGCAGCATTTTAATGCTTAAAATCCATGCTTTTCATATTAACCTCAATATCAATACTTTCATAGGATTCAGTAAGCAATAGAACTTAAACATTCAATGAACCAAAAAAAAAATGTAAAAGTCTGCAAAATTCATCTCCAAAGGAGCTAACTTGTAAGGTGCATATTTGGAGGTAAATTGGGGAGGGAGGTTAACTAGGCAATTACAGCCTAAACAAAGAGAAACTTTTTTTTCTCTAATGCAGTCCTCAAATTAGGGTATCTAATAATGAAAGGTCCTAGATAGAGACTCTTTGGGTCCTGAAAAATCCCCAAATCCCAATTTTATCCCAAGTAAGGCCCTACATGTAGAAAAACTTTAACCTCACTCTCCTAGCTACATACAAATAAAGAAAATAAGACTAAGAGAGAAATTGTGACCTAGAAATTGTGTGACTTAGGGTTACACAGCTAGTGTTTCCGACAGAATTTGAACTCAGATCTTCTTGACTTCAAACCCAGGACTCTAGGCACTGTATCATATAACTACTTCTAAGTAGTTGAAGCAAGCTCATTCCTAAGCACTAGCAACAGCAACAATAACAATCAAAAAACCCCAGGAAAAAAATATAGAATACCGGATTTAGAGTAAGGGATCCTGGAATTTAATTTTGTCTCCTTTACTGTATCACCTGAACTTGATGAGTTTCATTTTCCTCCTTTGCAAAATGAATGTGTTAGACTAGCTGATCATTAAGGTCCCTTTCAGTGCAAAATTCCATGGGATCTTTCTCATTTTCCCTTGTCTTTCTTCTTATCCCCCTATAATGTCTAGCTTTGTATTTTTCCTGCCTGTAGGTTTATCTTTCTTAGAAGGATTTCATAATGATATAAGATGATTTAGATGATTTTCAGATAATTCTTTTTGGTCATAGGATAATTGTAGAACTAGTAGCAGTGATAGCAGCAGCAGGAGCAGTAGTAACTACAATAGCAATAATCAAAGTAGTAGTAATAGTAGTTACTGTCATAATAGTTGTAGTAGTAGTGGTGATGGTGATGGTGGTGATGGTAACTGTAGAAGTAATGATAGTAGTATTAGTAGTAATAATTTTAGTAAAAATAGTAGCAATTGTAGTAACTATAGTAGTAGTAGCTATAGTATTAGTAAAAGTAATAGTAACCAATAGTAGTAGAAGTAGTACTAGTAACTATAGACATAGCAATTGTAATTGAAATAACAGTAGTAGAAATAGTAATAAGTGTATTTGTAGCAATAATTTTAGTAGTAACTGTAGTAGTAGTAGTAGTAGTAGTAGTAGTAGTAGTAGTAGTAGTAAATATTATAGTAGTAGAAGTAAAAGTAATAATAGTAACTGTATTGGGTAATAACTAGAATATTAGTAGTAACCATAGAATTAGTAGTAGAAAGAGTAGTAACTATAATAAAAGCAGTACTTGTAGTAGTAATAGTAGTAGTAGTAGTAATAGTAGTCACTATAGTATCAGTAATTATAGTAGTAGAAGTGGAAGTAGTAGTAGTAGTAGTAGTAGTAGTAGTAGAAATAGTAGTAACTGTCGTGGTAATAATAGCAGCAGCAGTGATAGCAGTAGTAGTAGTAGTAGTAGCTAGTACTTTAAGGTTTTTCAAAGCACTTTGCAAATATCTCATTTAGTCCTCGCAACAACACTGGAATATAAGTGCTATTATTATCTCCATTTTACAGAGGGAGAAACTGAGGCAGATTAAGTGCCCTGTTTAGAGTCACACAGTCTGTCAGAGGTCATATTTGGATTCCTAATTCCCAGCCCAGCATCTTATCTATTATGTCATCCATCTGCCATTGATTGGATTGGGTGAGGGAAACCTTATGAAGGAAACCAAGGTCCAGAGACACTTAAGTGAAATGCTCAAGGTGACATAACCAGTATGTGGTAGGGTTATGATTTTAACCCAGATCCACCGATTCCAAATCTAACACTCTTTCCACTGTATAATGTAGAACTGATCTCTCGTTGACAGTTAATGATCTCTATCCTTTTATCCCTACCTACATGTAAGTAATTATAGCTATACAAAATGCTCTCCTTTAAATCAACATCACATATACCTTTCAGGTAGTGGGTAATGGATCAAAAACCAAAATATGAGAGTGGAAGAGGATTTTTTAAAAAATTAAATTGTTCTAAATACCTGACTACCATAAAGTTCACCTAGAAAGCTTGTTCACCATGGCTTTTATTTCTTTTTCCTTTATATCTTTCTCCCACCCATTTCTGTTCCTGGCAGTATTTATTAATCAAAAGTGAAGCAATATTGGTACTTTCTCATCCCAGGAACTAATCGGGTAAAGTTGTAATCATGAAATCTAAATACACAAAAAAAGGCTGAATAGTAGTGGAGAAAAATCAACATTTTGATTTCTTGAAGCTCTTTTCCTTTTTTATTAAAATATTTGTCAGTCATGTTTGCAGACCTTGAATTCTAATGCGTTACCGGTGTTACTATTGTTTATTACTTTGATGTAAAATCTTTTTTATTATTTATTTGGATGGCAGCCCAGCTGTGGATTTACTGCTTTCTCCATGACCAGTCTTAAAATATTTGATTTAGGCTGTCAGAATGCAAATGCCTCTAGATACTCTAATAAATGGAGCTGCCACTGAGATTTTTTTTATTGTTGAAAAGAAAATGGTGAATTAGAAATGATGCTGATAAGGGTGAAATCCTCTATTCACTTAAAAAACAAATATAACTTTCCAAAGAAGCTGAAATTAGAAAGGGAGGGGTGGGGGATGACAAGATGCTATTAGATGATATTTACTAAATTCTAATTTTGAAATCCTGGAGAAGAAAATTTCACTTATCTTAGAGGGTTCAAAGAATCCAGGGTCTCTAACTTAAACCACATTTATATTTACCTGAGACCTCTTAGGAAATCTGTTAAAGGAAATAATTATACTTAGTGGAGAGATAGCAGATTTCTTCTGGGAAGCTCCAATATTTTTCAAATAGCCTTTCACATTTACTGCTCTTGATGGTCTTTTGAGAAAAATGTCCTTATTTTTATGTGGAAGAAAGTTTAGGGATATCATCCTCATATGTAACCTACTTTGTGGGTAGAATTTAGATATGCCTGTACTGAAGCTGTTCCATTTCCTTACTAATTACTGGGTAGGGACCCAGATCCAAAGGCACTCAAAGGATATGTTTTCAATTTGATTTCTATGAATAGAAATGAACAGTCTCTCATAAGTTAATCAATTAGCTCTGAACTCTCACCCCAGTTTATAAGTAAATTAGAGAAATCAATGCCCTGCCTCTGTCTCTGTCTCTCTCTGTCTGTGTCTCTTCCTGTGTCTCCCTCTCCCTCTCCTCTTCTCCCCCTCTCCCTCTCCTCTTCTCCCCCTCTCCCTCTCTTTTCCCTCCTTCCTTCCCTCCCTCCCCTCTTTCTCTTTCTCTCTCTCTCTGTCTTTGTCTCTGTCTCTCTGTCTCTATCTCTGTTTCTGTCTCTCTGTCTTTCTTTGTCTTTCTCTGTTTCTGTCTATCTTTCTCTCTGTCTTTCTGTCTCTGTCTCTCTTTTATCTCTCTGTCTCTCATACATACATACACACAGACACATGCACACACACACACGCATGCACACACACACACACACACACACACACACACACACACACACACAGCCTCGGAGATAACAGTGTACCCAAACCATTAAAAATCTTTTAGTCCCTGCAGCCATCATTGAGGGGAGAAATTATCCTAGAGAAGTGACCTGCCTTACTCATTACCACCAGCAATAACTGCTGACCAACTGCCAGCAACAGGCAAATAAACACAAGAGCCGCGACTTTTTGACTGGGGGGGTGATGGCATGTTCCCAAATCACTGCTGCTAGTCCAGATTTCAGGGCCATCATTCAGGAAAGCAACTTCTGGAGAAGAAACCAACCAACCCCACCAAATGCCAAAAAATTGTTAATTACAAGACAAGCAAACCATCAAAGCTGAAACAGAAAATCACCTTGAAGAAGAGATAGGAGGAAGCATGTGTCAATCAAATAAAGCCATCACCTCCACTTTGACCATCATCTTTCCTCAGGTCCTGATGGAGACAGCCCAGAACTCTAAACCCAAGAGTCTTTGGCATAGGAGTGCTTTCAGCCCAGCCCCTGAAGTTATCATCCTACGAAGCAACCCCTGTAGAGATGCATCCTGGTTAACTGCTCCTACAGGTTCTGTAGCCACCACTACTGGAAACCCAGAGAAGGAAGTTCTTGTAATCAAAAATCATGGCACTGGCAAATAGTTCAACAACAGAAACTAATGTGATCTGTGGAAATGACATAAAGAAGAGGCATTACCATTTATTTTATGGTTATTCCCTAAATACGATGAGAGCTTTTCATCTTAACTTATAGCTGACACCTTCCATATGTGTCTCCCCCATTAGAATATTTTCCTAGAGAGTCAGTACTGTCTTATTTTTTTATTTGTATCTCTAACATGCTTAATAAATACTTCATTCATTTATTCCAACCCCTGGTCTCATGGATTTGAAAAACATTGATTTTATTGGTATATAATTTATTAATGGCATAGTAAGTAATAAAATGACATATTTAAATATTTCAACAATGTATCAGCTATGAAAATT
Source organism: Myrmecobius fasciatus (assembly GCA_023553655.1). Classification (NCBI taxonomy): domain Eukaryota; kingdom Metazoa; phylum Chordata; class Mammalia; order Dasyuromorphia; family Myrmecobiidae; genus Myrmecobius; species Myrmecobius fasciatus. The sequence continues at coordinate 48,579 of JAJPUD010004212.1, forward strand.
AAAGTCAGAATCACCTCTAACCATCAATTGCAACTGCTAGAACTATAGTTCTCTCAGGATGGTAATTCAAGTAATCTCAAGAAGTCTCTTTAGGATATCTTAACCACAGGGTTTGAGTTTAACTCAGTTTTTTTCTAAATGCCTCTTCAATGTTTCTAAGATATGACAGTTAACTCTTTCATTCGCTAGAGAAAGAAGCTCTATTAAATGTGCCTTATGAAGTTTTTCTCAATACTATCATTAACTCACTAACAATTAAACTGTCTTTCTCCAACATTCTATCACCTAAAAAGAGTAATAGTATCTATAGCCTTTGTGAGAGTGGCTATATAACTTGCTACCAGAAATTACACACACACACACACACACACACACACACACACACACACACACATATGTATATACACAGTTACATATATATATACATATATGCAAATAGCATGCTAATTAAAGATTTCTAGTAGGTAAGAAAAAGAAAATATTTTACAAATAGTATTTCTATTTTGCTTTCTTTTCCCAAGTTTAAGTACTTCTTTCTCTTTCCCTCTCTTCTTCTTTCCCTTCTTCTTTCTCTGTTTCTTTCTACTTCTGTCTCTGTCTCTGTCTCTGTCTCTGTCTCTCTCTCTCTCACACACACACACACACACACACACACACACCAGCCATTTTCTTGTCTACTACTCTCCCACAGAACTCTCTAAACCAGGGCCTAAACTTTTTCCATTGGTGACCCTTTTTTGCCCAAGAAATTTTTACATGACCCTCAGGATATAAGTATGTAATGTAAAACAGGTATACAAATCAAACATTTGCTAATAATTAATCATAAAGAAATAATTTTTGGTATACATACAATGCTATCATTTACTGAAGGCAAAAGCAGATTTGCAAACTAATGAGATGGATTGCTTATTTACGAAAAGAATTAAATTTTGGCAGAATATTTGATGCTGTAGGATGCAGAGCATCTTCAACATTTTTCAGAGTTAATATTTTGATATTTCATAACTTCTACATTCAGTTATGTGACTCCTTTTGGGGTCAGAGTTTAAGAAGTTTGCTTTAAACCATGGACCGTGTCCTAGAGGATTTAATACTTTCAGCTCTGGAATTCTCACAATGGAGCCTTCCCTAATTAAACTGATGGGCCTTTTAAATGGCCCACCGTATGTAGCTGACCCCATCAGCACCTTTTTCTACTTGGCCATCTTGCCTACTATCATGCACAGATGATTTTCCTTCTCATCCCTTCTTCCATTTCTGACTTTGAAATCATAATCAAATCAATACTCCTGTTTGGATTAGAAAGAATGTATCAATCTTTGCTCACCATTCCTTTACTCACCATCCCTATGACTTACCCAAAACTTTCATGTCACATTCCCCCTATGTGTTTTCTTTCCCCTACTGCATAAATGTGGGCTTTTAATTGAGTAAATCATTTCACATCACTTAAAGCAAGTGATAAGATGCCCTGATACTGTAAAAGATAACTATGTCTCAGCTAATTTACAAATACTTTAAATTAAATTTGGAAATATACTTAAACAAGAGTGAAGTTGATGAGAAGAATGTTAGAATTGGTTAAGGAAACTTTGTAAGTCATCTCTAAAATTACAGACCAGTTTACAACTTATTTCCAAGCATTCTGATTCCAGGAGAATCAGAATTAAGAGACAGCATTATAGCTAAGTCCCTCCAGAAAGAGTTGCTTGGACCAGGGGTAGGCATAAGGTAGACTCTGTCAGTTGCAACTTTAGTATCCTTCTTCCCTCCTTCTTCCCCACCTTTTGTCAGAGTAGGACCTACCTCATGAGCTTCAAAGAGTCCAAAGGATTTGGGATTTCTCATATTCCTATTGTGGTCCCAGCATTGTTCCCAAAGGACAGTAGCAGCTGATTTCAACGTCTACATTGGAAATCAATAATGTTGAATGAAGATTCACAACACTACAAATTACTCAATAAAGAAGATAAGCCATTTTTAGGGAGAAATTTTTGATCACTCCACAAAGGGGAGAAAAGGTTTTCCTGCAAATGTAAATTATGAGTTATCAAGATAAGCTTGAGCTCACTTCCCTTGAATTCTATATGTACTTGTGAGAGAGCATAAATGTGTGTATACATACACACATACATGTAAATAAATGCATATATCACATATTTTTGAGGGGTAGAGGGAAGAGACTTTTTATATCCACTGTTTTTATTATGCCACTTTAATAAATATCCCATTAAAAAACTAATTATGACTAGCTGATTAAGTGATTCTCAATTGATTATCTTTAGGAGAATCACACTGGTTGAGGCTTTGATTATTTCCAACTCTTATCAACTTTTCCAATTGGGTGAGTATGAGGTAAACCTTGAGAATTGTAATTTACATTTTTCTTATTCTAAATATTCTACATATTTCTTATTCTTTAATTTTTTTTCATTTTTTTTTTGTTTTTGTTTGACTGATTCTTGAAGTCTTATTGAGTCATTCACTTGCATTTGTTCAGTTCTTATTTTTAAAGTATTGTTTTCTTCAGTTACCTTTTTAAGCTCCTTTTGTAACTGGCCAATTGAATTTTTTGGTTCATTGCACTCTTTTTCCACTTCACTAATTTTATTTTTCAATACATTGGTGTCTTTTTCATATCTCTTTTGCAGGGCTTTATATCCTTCTTGCAAGATATTGTATCCTTCTTGCACTGATTTCAATTTATTTTCCCATTTATCCTCCAGCTCTCTTTTGAGGTTCTTTATGCAATCTTCCAGAAAGGCCTTTTGAAAAGGGGACCAGTGATGGTCCTTAATAACTTCCTCTTGAGTTTTGTCTAAAGGAACCTCAGGATCTGGGGTCAGCCTTTCTTTCTCTTGATAGAAGCTGTCTATGGTGAGAGCTCTCTTTTACTTCTTCATTTTTTTTTTTTTTAGACAGTGTGGATGTCTCTTTAAGGCTCGGAAAAAACCGGCAGCTGAAGTACTTTGCCCTGGGGCAATTCGGTGAATTAACTTAAGGTGCTGGGCCGGTGGGGGCTAGGACTAAGTCTGAATTACTCCTTAAACAAGGCAAGTCTGCCAGAACACCTGCCCCCAATCAGGGCAGAGTGTCTCCAGTGCCTCAGATAAACTCCAGGTGTTTGGAGTTTGGAGTTTGGAGTTTCTGCCATGATGAGCTGAGTCCCACCCTCACTTCTGGCCTGCACCGAGTTCACTGTTTATTCCTCTGTCCGAGTTAAACAAACCTGATATGAAGTTCTTCAGAGATATCTGAAAGCAGTGTCCAAATATTTCTGGAGTCGTTGACTTGAAGATCAGTTCAGAGGCTTGTTTTATTGTTGATTTGAGAGAAGATCGGAGGAGGACCAGAGAGTCATGTTTTCACTCCGCCATCTTGGCTCCACCCCCTCATATCCATATTTCTTATTCTTAATTCTATATCATTAATGATAGTTTGCAGGACCTTTGGAAGAAGTGACAATTACTTTACATTTTTGTCAGTTACCTTCCTATCATATGATTTCTCTCTCCCTCATGGAAATGTACAGTTTTATGCTGCCTCCTTGGAGAACTCTTTGGACGCCTAGAGACCTGCTCAGGCCTGCTTCCTGGAGCAGCCCACTCTATTCTTGACCTTTCTGGTCCCTTTAAATTCAATAGTATTTATTTTAAATAATCCAGATAATGAAAAGATATAATGTTAAGATATTGAGTCACATATAATAATACTGAAGTATTCACATATTTTATGATTCATCCAAAGCAACTGCCACAAATATTTCCACTAGCTAATTTTTCCTTGAGAAATAGGGTCTTGCTTCTTAATAATTCCCAGATATATGTTATGTTATAACCAGAGAGAACTGCAATTTGGAGTTTATCATTTTTATGATTACAAGGGTCTTTTGGCAATTTTATTTGCTTCAGAAAATACTGAATTCCCTTTACTGAAGATCTTTAAGCAAAGTTTAGATAAGAACTTGTTAAATACTTTGTGAAATGGATTTTTTCCTCAGGTATCTGTTGGTTTCAGGAGATGATTTCTGAAGTCCTTTCCAACTCTGAGACTGAATGGTTCTATGAACATGCAAACTCCCCTACCATGGCTCTTTTAGACATTATTTGGAAGATAGTACAAGAACAATTTGATATTAGAGCATTTTTATTTAGATAATAAGAAAAAGGTAGAGGTTGTTTTCCTTTCAAAACAGATTTCTGTTCATGTGATTAAGTTTTGCCGATTTAGTTTCTTAAGCAATAGTTACTTTGAATATATATTTTCAATATCAGTTAGGATAAAATGTGTCTGTAGAAATAAGTAGAAGTTCATGATAAGATTTAAGCTCATTTCATTTTTAGGACTTGACTTCAATTTGAAAAGCAAAATAACAAAATCAAATTCACTCCCTGAAAGGAAGGACCTTATTTTATATATGTAATCTATGGCATAGGGCCCTTAATTCTAGGCTTATAACAAAGATGTTCTGGTAAATGTTTAACAACTAGTTGGGGGAGGGGATGGAATAATGATTGAAATACTTTTAAACTTATTTTGCATTATTAACATTTATTCCATCACTTTCTTATGTTTAGACAATCAACAAAACACTGCATCAAGTTCTTATTTGTAGCATTTTCATATATGTAAATGGTCACACTGAAAATTTAACAACTGGCTCTCAAGAGCCCAGTAAGAGCTGGCTCTAGCACTGTGACTCATGCATGCTGGTTTCAATCTTGGGAAAGCCTCCAAATCATCTCCTTTGGACCCATTTTGCCCCATCTCTAATTTCTTCAGGGAATCTCATGGGTATATCACTGCTGATTTGAGCAAAGAATCTCTGTTTCCTATGAAAGCACTAAAACTAATAATCCATACTTAGCACAGGTTAGTCTTTATTTCATCCTACAGACAGAACACACAAAAAAAATTCACAATAACCTCTAATAATCATTTCAATTCTTCTTGAATTTTAAGTTTCGTCTCTTGTCCAGGGACCAATATAGTCCTAAAGATTCCAAATATTATACTATATAGTTTTTAGCCTCTCAATTTGGGATTGCCAGAGAGGCAATATCTAGATAATCCACTGAATCCTATCTCCTCCATGAGGACCAATTAAGGCATCCAGGCAGGCTTGTAATATACAACTAGGGGGTTTGGGCTCCCCAAAGAAGGCAACCAACTTGGGGTTGCTAAATAAAGACAAGCTTCATTCACAAAGCATTATATCTGCATTGTATGAGTAGTTTATGAGAATAACAGAGAACAAAAATCCAGGTTTTTGTTCAATTCTTTCTTGGCTCAGCCTCTTGATTTTCCTCCAGAAGAAACCCTCTTGAGTTTCAGGAATGTCTACTATTTGGCCATATGGTTTTCCTTTTTCTGAGGCCCTATAGTTGAAAGCACTAGACTCAAGCCTTTGCACAAGAATTTGCCTTTGCACTAACTCTCCAAGGATGGTTTCAGAAACTGAAGGTCCATGAACTGTCCCTGCTATTTCTTGAGATCTAGATGTTCTGCCACTGCTTCTGCACAACTACCATTTTTTTTTACTTTGGGGGCTAGTTGTAGTCAGTTCCAATGGGGATAGGAGGAAGGTGTGCCATATGTCGGCATTATCCTCTCTGTGGTGGGCATGGAAGATGGTCTTTTCTTATGTTTCTTTTCCCAGCAACTCTTCATTCAAGACTTTTTTTAGGATAGCCCTAAATAACCTAACCCTAAATAACCAAACTCTAAATAACCTAGCTAAATGAAACATTCCCAAATTCCTAAAAGTATTATCCTTTCCACATAGTGACTTTCCCCATTGTGATTTAGATATATTACATTGGCATAAGAAATTAAATGAGAATTTTTTAGGAATTTTGCAAAATCTGCAAATTACTTGTGATGGACAACAGATAACAGAAAAAAATTTACAAATTCAGAAAGAAATGAGGACCAAAAATTTTTACAGGGTTGGGGATGGTGCCCTTCACCCCTAGGTAGAAGGGATAACTGTTATCACTTATCCTCAATGAGGTGTGAGTCAATGGATATATTCACATCCATCTTGGATTGTCTACAATCTCCCTGTAACCTCATCAAGCTGATTAGGGAATTTTTCTATCAACTGTCCATGGTATGTCTCAACTTTGTATCATCCCTATTTTGTTTTGTTTTTAGCTACTTAGTATTTTACTTTCCCAGAATGATGATCTGAATACAGTGGAGGTTTAGAAATGTTGTTGAATTGGACAGAATGTAGCAGATGGAAAGGATTTCAAAAATCAATTCTTGTCTTTTACAAAAAACGAAATGGAAACCCAGAGAAGTCAAGGAACTTAGTCAAAGTCATAGAGCTAGTGAGTTGGCAAGGCTGGAATTCAAATGCTAAGCCCAGTGCTCCTTCTACTCCATCATATTTTATTCACTGAAGACAAAACACTTGATAGTGTTTGATAGGCAAACACAAAGATAATGACTATACTGACAAAGTGACTGAGAACAATTGTAGTGAATATTGACATTGTAACTGATAATCTGGATAATTCATTCCCTGCTCCTTCCCTCCCATCCTCAATATACATCCTTGTTGAATATCCTTCTGCTGAAGTGGTTAAGTAAATCTTTGGTTAATTGTTGAAAGACCTATCTCATTTTTAGCCTGAATCATCTTTTGCTTAAAGAGGCTAGAATCTGCCATCTCTTTAAACAGGTAAAAAACCTCTCTCCAAATCTTACATCATTATCCACACAAACCAGAATTAGAACTCACAAAATTTTCATTTCTATCAAAGGGAATGAAGTGATACTATTGAAAGGACAGTGAGCTTTGAATTGGGAAGAAGTGCAGTTTATTTGAACAAATCAGCCGTTCAAACTGCTGCATGCAAAGATAGAATCCCTTCTTTCTTTAAGTTTCCCTTCTTCTCCAGAAGAGAAGAGTGAAAAAATATGTTGGGCAATTGATGAGGAGTCACTATTTAATTTGAAATGCAGATGATAGGAAGAGGGGGAAAAGAAGCTGTCAAAAGGAAATTGTGTGGGCTTTTCTCACCAATCCATCCTCTCAGCTCTGATCAGTCTTTCTGACCCTGAATTATAAGCATCCTAAGCATCCGGTAATGCCAACTTTCAAAACTTCTAGGGCAAGGGAAAATATCAAGACAGGTATATATCTTGCATCACTTTCAACCTACTACTGCTCCTCCCCCAAGAATTGACAAGATAAATTCTCTTCATTTCTTTACCAGAATCCTCTTCTAATGCCAGATTTAAGCATTATTGATCCTATAACTTCTAGGTAAGAGTATATTGGCCTTCCTTAAGCAGCCTTGGTATTCTTAGTCCTTTTGTAGAAGCAATGAATATGTAGAGAGTACAGTAGATGAAGCTCTAGTCCTGGAATCAGGAAGATTTCAGTTCAAATTCTGTCTTAAAGATTTTCAAGCTGTGTGAGCCTGGAGAAGTCACTTAAGTTCTGCCTGCCTCAGTATCTGAAACTATAAAATGGGGAGAATGTAAATAAACACCTACTTTCCAGTGTTGTTGTCAGGATCAAATATGATAATATCTGTTAGGCATTTAGCACAGGCCCCAGAATATAGTAAGTGGTATATAAATGTTAGTTATTTATTGTTTATTATTGTAGGAGGAGTTATTTGTTTAACTATTTCAACAGCTACACGGGTCTCTTTGGAAGGTAAGAGTTAATTTAATCTGACAAAGTCATCTCTGCTTTTTTGTTATGGTGCAATTTATAACATCAGCTGAGCTGATTTAACAAAATTTATTATTTATTCAAAAGTTGATGGCTTGAGTCTAATTAAACACAAATTTATAATGCAATCCACTGTTGTAATTAAAATGTGATAAAATTAGTCCATTAGACATTGTATATACACACATATGCATTGTGCATAAGTGCATGCTCCCCCCCTACTCCGTATAGCTATTAACTGTCTTTGTTTTATACATGGTCAATTACATTTTAAAAAAAGGAATTCTCCAAAGGATCTTACTGATTAATTGAGATGGTGAGAAGTCATCCAAGGACATGATTCTGGTCCAATTTGACATAGAAATATTTTAAGCTGCATTTTAAGCAATCAAAAAACCGAATCTTCTTAGGTAACAATTTTGGGGTGATTAGCTTTCAGTTTTATTTCTTGAATCACTACAGAGTTATGAGAGCACTGAGGTTTCAGATGGATTAAAAAAAGATGACCCATGAATCTCTGTCAAGTATAGAGACCAAACAAGAAAGAGGAATAGAGAACTTCTGCTCCCAAAACTAGTTCCTTAAATGTGATATTAAAAAGATGACTGCTCTGGCTGGAATATATTATTACACAAGCTTCATTAACCTACCCTGCAATTTCATATATAATGATTGATTCTATCATGAGGGCATTTTCAGGTCTCAAATTACATTTTGGATCTATAAACACAACTCCCATAAATATTAAAAACTCAAATGTGACACTTAAACACTAGCTGCTGCTGCTGGAAGAGCTAAGTTCTATCAGTCTACATTATGCATATGTTTATTTTCCATTGGCATTTCTTGCTACTGCATAGACAAGTAAAGGTAACTGGAGGAATTGTGACAATTATTCTGCGGCCCCCTGTAGCCTTGATACGCTCTGGGATCCCTTATTCCAACTTCCACAAACTGAGAAGTTAGGTTCTAGGGTAAGGCTACATCTTCCTGAAAATTTTAGTAGTACTCTTGAGTAGCTGGAGAATCTTTCTAATGCTGTAAGCTCAAGACCTCATTTCTCTTTGTTTTCCCCAATATCAATTGTAGTCTTTAGTAGTCCAAGATAATTTATATACTCCAGTGGCTAAACTGCTCCAGTATTTTTACCAAGAAAATCCTAAATAGGTTATGAAGAGTAAGATATGACTGAATGGATTAAACAACAAATAATTTGGTCAATGAATATCAATTAACTTTTCATAAAGGGAGATTTACTGAAAAAAATAAAACATCGTAAGAAACAAATTATAAATACACCTCTTATTCTCCCATATATTACCTTGGTCTCTAGGGACAATAAACTAAAATATAAAAGCATTTGTCACTTTCAAATGTAGCCTAGCCATTTCTTGGCATTTTTACCAACTGATGGTCATGCCTGGAATTTTCTCCCTCCTCATCTCCATCTCCTTGCTGCTAAAATGATACCTTTGACAAGAAACTTCTTGGTTTCTTTGTATTCCAATGGCTTCCTTCTATTGATTATCTCCAATTTATTCTGTATCTGTTTTGTTTATATAAAGTTGTTTCAAAATTGTCTCCCTTATTAGGCTATGAATTCTTTGAGAACAGGGATTATCATTTGCCTTTTTTTGTATCTCCAGTGGTAGCACAACTTGATCTTTTTTTTTCTTTTTATTAAAGCTTTTTATTTGTATAACATATGTATGGGTAGTTCCCCAGCATTGATCGTTACAAAGCTTTCCATTACAAATTTTACCCCCAGTCCCCTCCCCTAGCACAACTTGATCTTAAAAAAATATATTTCTTTAGTCTTTTGCTAGAATTTTTATTTCAATTTTTTGTGTTGATATTCATTAGTGATACTGATTTATGGTTCTCTTTATTATTCCCTGGTTCAGATAGGAATATGATGTTTATTTGATAAAGAAAATTGGATAAAGTATTTCTCAGCATTTGAGAATCATTTGTACAGCACAGATATTTGGTTTTTTTAATGTTTTGTAAAATTTACCTGAAAATTCATCTTTCTCCCTTTTGCTAGGTTCTATAAAATATTCAATTTCTTTTTCTAAGATTAGGTTGTTTACGATCTCTATTTCATGTTTTATTAATTCTGGTCTCCATGGTCTTTCAAAGATCACTTGACAGTGGTTTAGCAATCTGCCAGTTCTTTAAGTATCTTAAGATACAGTTCATCTGAGCCAGACAGAGCCTCAAACTAGAATAGGATCCAGGAATTTGACCAGGAATTCTGATCTTGGGAGAGAGAGGATGCTTCCTCTATCTTCTAGCAAAGTGAATATAGATTATAGAACTTGGAGATGGAAAACCTGGGTTCAAATTCTGATACTTGCTACCTGTGAGACACTGAAAAAAATCATTTACCCTTTCTGAGTGTGTCTCTTCATCTATAAAATGGGTATAGTAATAATCACAAAATTATTATGAAGAACAAATGAGTTAACATTTAATGTGCTTTGCAAACCTTAGGGATAGGTGGGTGGCACAGTGGACAGTGTCAGGCCTGAAGTCAGAAAGATTTCTCATCCTGAGTTCAAATCTGGCTCTAGACACTTACTAGATGTATAACTCTGGACAAGTCATTTAATTCCATTTGTCTCAGTTTCCTCATCTATAAAATAAACTGAAGAAGGAAATAACAAACCATTATAGTATATTTACCCAGAAACCCCAACTGGGATCATGGAGAATCTGACACAACTTAAATGACCCAACAACACAATCGCAAACCTTAAAATGCCACCTAAATGCTATGACAATGATGAAAAACACAACATTGATGTCCTTTTCAGGTTTTCCTCTTGGCAGAGAAAGCAGCCTATTATCATCATCTCATCTCTATAGTACAGAAATCCTAAAACTTCTTGATTCTTCTCTTTTCCTCCACTTAGTTAAAAAACAAACAACAAAAAGGATACAACTAATTTTTGTTATTTTTATCTTTTCTTGCCAAACTCAGCACATTCTGAACTTCAGTTTCTTAACATAATAATATTATGTAAGATTATGTCTTGCTTTAATATTCATACTTCATTATCCACCTTGGCTTCCATCTTTTTAATATGTCTTTCTCAAGTTTACTTAGTAAATACATTTTTATTAATTACAGAGGAATAAGACACAAAGCTAGACATGTGATACAGTACAAGTTCCATTAGGTTGTTTTAGCTTTTGTATTCATATACCCAGTGCCCAGCACATATTAGGCATTTAGTAATTATTTGTTGAGTGATATAGATGATATTTATTTTTTTTACAATTATAGCTTTTTGGATGCCCATCAATTGGAGAGTGGCTGAATAAATTATGGTATATGAATGTTATGGAATATTATTGCTCTGTAAGAAACGACCAGCAGGACGGTTTCAGAGAGGCCTGGAGAGACTTGCATGAACTGATGCTGAGTGAAACTAGAAGAACCAGGAGATCATTATACACAGCAACAACAATATTACATGATGATCAATTCTGATGGACATGGCTCTCTGCAACAAAGAATTGTCTCAAACCAGTTCCAATTGTTCAATGAAGAAGACCATATACACCCAGAGAGAGGGATATGAAATATGGACTACAACATAACATTTTCATGTTCTCTCTTGAGGTTTGCTTGCATTGTGTTTCCTTTCTCTGTTTTTTTTTCTTGTAGATAGGATTTTTCTTGCACAAGTTGTCAACTATTATTACATTATTAACATGTAGTGGACTTCCTGCCATCTAGGGGAGGGGAGGGGACTGGGGGTAAAATTTGTAATGGAAAGCTTTGTAAAGATCAATGCTGGAGAACTACCCATACATATGTTATACAAATAAAAAGCTTTAATTTAAAAAAAATTATAGCTTTTAATTTTCAAAATATATACATGGATAATTTTCAACATTCACCTCTACAAAACCCTGTGTTCTAATGTTTTTCCTCCTTTCTCCCCCAATTGGGGTAAGTGACTAAATATATGTTAAACACGTGCAATTCCTCTACACAGATTTCCACAAATATTATGCTGCACAAGAAAAATGATATCCAAAAGGGAAAAAATGAAAGAGAAAACAAAATGCAAGCAAGCAACAACAAAAAGAGTGAAACTACCATGTTGTGGTTCAGTTCCCATTGTTCTCTCTCTGGGTGCAGATGGCTTTCTTTATCACAAGACCATTGGAACTGAATCACCTCATTGTTGATGAGAGCCATGTCCATCAGAATTGATCTTCATATAATTTTTCTGTTGTCATGTACAATGATCTCCTGGTTCTGCACATTTCACTTAGCATCAGTTCACATAAGTCTCTACAGGCCTCTCTAAAGTTATCCTGCTAATAGTTTCTTATAGAGCAATAATATTCCATAACATTCATATACTCTAACTCATTTAGTCATTCCCCAACTGATGGGCATCCCCTCAGTTTCCAGTTTTTTGCCACTACAAAAAGGGCTGCCACAAACATTTTTGCACATGTGGGTACCTTTCCCTCCTTTGTGATCTCTTTAGGATACAAATCCAGTAGAAACACTGCTGGATCAAAGGGTATGCACAGTTTGATAGCCCTTTGGTCATAGTTCCAAATTGCTCTCCAGAATGATTGAATCAGTTCACAACTTCACCAACAATATATTAGTGTTCCAGTTTTCCCACATCCCCTCCAATATTCATCATTATCTTTTCCTGTCATCTTAGCCAATTTGAAAGGTATGTAGTGGTACCTCATAGTTGTTTTAATTTTGCATTTACAGATGATATTTCTGAGGAGGCTAGAGACATTATGGAAGATGGATAGATATTAACTAGTTTGTAGAAATGGCAAGACAACTAGACTTGGAATTAGTAGACCTATATTATAGTTGAGAGGGGAAGGCAGAAAATGGTTCAGGAAAATCACAAATATTTATGCAATCATCTGCCATAGTGAATTATTATAGCATCAAGACCTTCTTTTGACTAGTGATCTAGCTCTATTGTCATGGTGGTGCAAATTTGGTCCTTGTCTATGTTTATGCCAGAGTTGAGAAATGTCTGAATAAAGAAAAATTTGGGTACAAAATGGGAAGGGGGAAAGGGAGCATGACTGTGAGTCAGTGTGTATTTGAGAAAAAGTAACTCAATAAGAGATCAAAATTATGGGTAGAACTGACATGGATCTTGGCAATTTGAGAAAAATACAAATGATTTCTGGGAGCATAAAAATGGGTGCTAGGTCTGGCAGAAACTGGTATAGCCCACTGATGACTCAAATTCTGAAATTGTGTGAACCTCTGGGTTGTAATGCCCCCCATTGGGGACCAATGTAGTTAAAATCATCACAATTCTATATCTGTCTGTCATGATGATTAGCTATCAGTTATCTCTGCATGGGAAAAAAGTGCTTGAATTATACTGCTGTGTGTCAGGGACATAATTGCCAGGAGACCAAGAGATTATAAAGTATTAAGTATATGTGAGTCAGTCCTTAACAACCAGAGTCTGAGACCAACAGATGACTTTTGATGATGTCATAATATTGCATTCACTTTACTGGATCTTTTTGTTCCAAAGTACAATGTCTAAGCTTAATTAGACTATGCTGGTCTTGTCATTGTAGTCTCTGCTCATTTTAATATCTCTGCCCTAGCATTGCTCTCTGCTACTAACTTCTGGGATTATCCCCTCAAGGATGGTCAAGTGATTTCAGTCTGTAAGTATACAATGACTAGAAATTCTCTCTCAGAAAAATGGGAGGACAGCTCTTTGATTGGAGTCAGAAACCCAGTTAACAAGAGTCAGAAAGAGTGCCCCCAGGCTACCATTGGATCTTTATTTTCAAACACTGGGTCAGAGAAAAAGTTTTCTTTTATAAATAACAATCTAACTTAGGGCTCTCACAATCTTACACAATCAATCAATAAACATTGATTAAATACCCACTCTGTGCCAGGCACAAAAATTACAACTCTGTTTCACTAAAGTCCATTCAAAGAGGACATTTAAAAACAAAAGATGAAAACAGTAATGTGGTAGACACTCTGCTAAGTGCTGGAGATACATAAAGAGATAAAAAAAAAACAGTCATGGAGCTTACAATCCAATGGGGAAGACAATATACAAACAAATATATAAAGAGTAAGCTATATACAAGATAAATAGGAGATATTTAACAGAAGTGAGGCAGTGGATTTAAGAGGAATTGGGGGAGGCTTCCTATAGAAGATGGGATTTTAAATGGGATTTAAAGGAAAACAGGGAGGTAAATAGTGGAAGAGGAAGAACATTTCTGGCATGGGATTAGTCAGAGAGAATTCCAGGAGCCAAGAAATGAAGTGTCATATTCATGGAAGAATCAAGATTCCTATGTCATTGATTGAAGGGTACTTGGGTGTGTGTATAAGATTCAAGAAGATTGGAAAGGTAGAATGGGTTATGAAGAACTTTAAATGACAAATACAGTATTTTGTATTGATCCTGGAGGCAATAGTGAGTGAGTGGAGTTTGTGGATGGTAGTGATGGGGTGACATTGTTCCTATGCTTTAGTATAATTACTTTAGTAGATGAATGGAGGATATTTTGGAAGAAGAGATTTGGGACAGGCAAACCCACCACAGATATGCAGACATGAATTGATGAGTTGTGGCAGTGTCAAAGGAGAGAAGCTGCAAAATTGCCATTGCAAAAGTGAAATTGGCAAGCCTTGGCAATAGCTTGGATGCTTAGATGAGGGAGAGTGAGGAGTGCAGCATGACTCTTGGATTGCCTTAGATTGTGATCCTCAGGTACCAGGAGGATGATAGTATCCTCTACAGTAATAGAAAAGGTAGGAGAGGAGAAGTATTTAGATGAAAAAGAAAATGAGTTCCATTTTGGGTAAATCAAGTTTAAAATGTCTACTGGACATTCATTAAATCCTTTCTTGCTTGGTCAAAAATGAATTTAGCAGAACAAAACATAGTGTTTTGTACCTGTTTCACTGCAGTTCCTCTTTTTATTACACATATTTGTTAAGAGCTATGCCCAAGTGTCTTGGTTTATTTTAATCAGAAAAAAAAAAAAAAACCTCAATCACTCTGGTCACACACACGGTCAGATATAGACATGGATTGATCTTGAGTAAATAACTTAACCATTCTGGGCTTCAGTTTTCTCAAAGGTAAATTGGAGGGGACTATGTGTCAAAATAGATGGACTCAAGGTCTCTTTCACTTTAAATCTATGATCCTATGGCAAACACATAAACTAAGTGCACAGATACACATTATCACCCCCATAATTCCAAAAAAAAGTTGTTAAGATGTAGACCAATATTCTTAGACCCATTTGGATCAACCCATTTATAATTTAATGACAAATTCAACTCTCAGATGCAATAATTTCCCTTCTCTATTATATCTAGAGAACCTTACCTAACCTCACATGAGTTTTGTAAAATTAGGCAAAGCTCAATATTTCTGCACATAATCTATAGTCCCTGAAGATCTGCTGGAGACAAAAGGTAGATGAATAATCACCATTGGGAATCTGAAAAAAGACTGGATTTGTTCAAGGGAGGTTTTAACGTTTTTCTTATGTTGCAAAAGGAAGGGGTTAAATTATTCATGTTCAGAATTTGTGCTGCAGAACAAATTATAAATGTTTTTAACTAGGAATTCCTCAGTGGTAAGATGTAGCTGAAGATTCCATGCTGGTGATCTTTGCCCGAGAATGAAGCCGAGCTGTGCATTCTGATCAAGGCAATAAATGAGGTCATTTGGTGAGCAGACTGGGCTCATCATCTTTACTGTTAATCCAATTTACCTCATTGCAGTTGGGGGAGAAAGGATACTGGAATTTTTGTATCTGTGCTGATTTTGTTGTTTCAGGCAGGAGAAAATGCAAAGCTTTTTTTTTTTTAAAGTGAATTAGTATTCATGGCACCTGCCTTCATTGCAGAATGTTCCCCCCCTTTTTTGCTTTCACATTTTTCTAAGCTGATTTGAAACTTTCATTTCACAGCCATCAGTCAATTTGGCCATTGGAGGCTAGAATTAAGGATTCCTGCTCTGCTTATGTGTGAGCAGCCTCCTCATGACATGATTTGGGAGGCTCAAAAAGCCCCTTTCTATCTCTCCTTTACTCTCCTTTACATGAGGTCAGAAACTCCCATTATCACACATGCCTTATAGGGCATTTTACCTTAGAAGATCCGTCTGGAAATTCAGTGTTTCTTAGAAAGGATAACACATTAATAGACTTATTATCTTTACCAGATTGTTTTATTATATTTATTAAATTGCCTAGCAAAGAATAAGGCCCTGAAAGAATGAGACTGGAACAAATTATGTTGATGGGAATGAAAGGAGCTATGTATGCATAGCTACCAAGGAGGATAAGTTTAGAGGGGTCTGGTCAGCCAGGCAGCTTAGTCAAAGTCATCTGATAGTAGAAGATTAAGAGATGAAGAGTAGAAGAGAGATCTCTAAGAGGATAAGTAAAAGTGGGGGAGCTCCAAGCACCTACTTTACCCACTTCATAGACTTGTGTTGCCTTAGAATTTTACTAAGAGTCAATCCTACTGAAGTTTCTCATTTTTCTCATTTCCTTTCAGAAACATCTTTGTAGTGAAGTTGTTTACTTATGACTTTAAGTTGGCTAGTCTTGAAATAAGGAAACCTGAGTTCATATCCTGGCATTTATAAGCTATATGATTTTAGGCAAATCATTTAACCCCTCTCAGTGTCAGCTCATTCATCTGTCAAATAGGGGCAATAATGACACCTACTTCACAAGGTTGTTGTGAAGATAAAAGATAAAAGTTTGTAAACTTTATTTTTTAAATTTGATTTTTTCATATCCAAATTTTTCCCTTTTTCTACTCTTACTGCATTAGTTGAGAAGGCAATAAGTAAAAACAATAATTACAAATATGAAGTCATCTTTGCAAAATTTAAAGTCTAGTTTAATATCTAGTTCTGGCCATAGAGAAATAAGTGAATGGAATAGGGAAGGAATAATCCATTACTCTTTGGTGCAGACTTGAAATTTGCTTTCAGATAACCTCTCTAATCAGGACCATTGTGAGATTTAAATGAGGTAATACATGTAAAACCCTTGTAAACCCCAATACTATATAAATGCCAGGTGTTGTTGGTGTTGTTTATTATCATTAGCCTTCAATTACCAGACTTCCGGTGATGATGACTTCATTCCCTACTGCACTGTTGCTATGCTTAACCAATGTTTATAGATCAATACAACAGTGTGTTGGTAAATATTTAACAACCAGTCTCTCTGGTGAAAAAAAAAAAGCATGCACACACGTTTTCAAGTTTTTTCCTGCTTTATCAACACTTTCTTAAGTTTAGATAGTCAACAAAATAATAAATTAACCTCTGATTTCTAGCCATCTTACTTCAATAAACATATTAAATATTGGAGATGCAAAAAGAGTCCTAGTATTCAAAAAATTTACTGGGATGGGGGTAAGAATACAACATGTACACAAATAAATAAATACAAATTAGTTTGAGAAAATAGAAGCACTAACATGCCATGTGGAAAGAGGGAAGATTTTCTAAGTGATACCTAAGTCAGATTAGGAAAGTATATTCTGAGAGGCAGAGGTAAGGAAGGAACGTCCTCCCGGTGAAAGATGGGATGATAGGTTGGAATTATAAGGTCATTATAGCTTTAGATCTGGAAGGAAACTCATTTTTGAGAAAAGAAAACTCAGAAAAGTTAAGTGATCCTGTCAGAGGTCTAGCTAGTAAGTGTCAGAGATATTCTTGAGTCCAAGTACTGCACTCTAATCATTATGATGCACTCTAATACATGGAGTGGCGGGGAGTAAAAAGCAGAATGCTGATCAGGTTCAAAGAGCAGCTGAAATGCCCACTTTGGCTGGATTACAGAGTGTATAAATAAAATAGCTGATTTTATTTCTCTTTAAAGTTAGTGTTTTATGACAACAAGACTATATAATGATCAATTCTGAAAGACATGGCTCTCTTCAACAATGAGATAATTCAAACCAGTTTCAATTGGTCAATGATGAAAAGAGAGCCATCTACACCCAGAGAGTGTACTGTGGGAACTGAGTGTGGACCACAACATAGCATTTTCACTCTTTCTGTTGTTGTTTGCTTGCATTTTGTTTTCTTTCTCATTTTTTTCCTTCTTGAGCCGATTTTTCTTGTGCAGCAAGATAACTATATACCTATGTATACATACATTGGATTTAGTATATATTGGAACATATTTAACATGTATTGGACTACTTGCCATCTAGGGAAGGGGGGAGGGAATTTGGAAAATTTGGAACTGAAGATTTTGCAAGGATTAATGTTGAAAAATTACCCATGCATATGTTTTGTAAATAAAAAGCTTTAATAAAAAATAAAGTTAGTGTTTTACATAATCAACTTATGTATCTCTATCTTCTTATCTACCATCTATTTATTTCATCTCCCTTTAAAGCAAGTATTGATATCTCCATTTCAATGATGATGAAAATAAAATAGGTCCTGCACATAGCAAGTGTCAAAGAGGAAGATTTGAATCCAGGATTGATATTTTAAGATTCACTACTCCATACTGCCTCCCACCATGAATAGAAAGAATGTGAAAAAAGTCATGGAAAAGAAAGTTTGACTCCCAGTTTGTGAAGGACCTTAAAAATAAAGGTTGAAGAATTGATTTTTTTTTATTTTAGAAGCAAAAGGTCACTACTAAAGGCTTTTGAGCAAGAGTATGACATGGTATGGCATCAGTGGATAGAGCACCAGACTTGAAGTCTAGAAAACTCTGCTTCATAAATTCAAATCTGGTTTCAGGCACTTGTAGCTGTATAATCCTTGGCAAGTCATGTAAGCCTGTTTGCCGCAATTTCCTCATCTGTAAAATGAGCTGGAAAAGGAAATGGCAAATCACTTCAGAATCTTTGCTAGGAAAACCCCAAATTGAGTTGTAAAGAGCTGAAAAGACTCAAAAAACAACAACATAATCAGATCTGTATTTTGGCACCTATATGAGAATTTGGATTGGAAAAGGAAGAGGGTAAAGCATGGAGAGCAATTAGGAAGGCATTCTAATAAAACAAATGAGAATAACTAACATTGTATAATAGCATTTATATAACACTTTAAGATTTGTAAAGCATTCTACATATGCCATATTATTTAATCTAAACTTAATAAGTACTGTTCTTTTCTTTTTTTCCTTTTTTTATTTTGCTTTTTTGCTGAGGCAGTTGGGGTTAAGTGACTTGCCCAAGGTCACCCAGCTAGGACGCGTTAAGTGTCTGAGGCCAGATTTGAACTCAGGTCTTCCTGACTTCAGGGCTGGTGCTCAGTACTGTTATTTTCATCAGAAGCACAGAGGGGTTAATGCCTTTCCCAGGATCACATAGCTAGTGTCTGAGGTAACTTTCAAACTCAAGTGTTTCTGATTCCAAGACAATAACTCTGTTCATGTATATCCTCTTTTTGGTTCTAATATATGTATATGCCCAATTTATCTATTTTTATTTAGTTTAGAATGGAAACAAATGAATTTTTTAAAAGAATTAATATCTGGAAGCAGATATTAATAGGATATATACAATTTGGTGGCTAGGAATGTGGCAGTACCCTCCACAGAATTAAGCAAGTTTTGAGAAGAGATTAAAGGGAAAAAGACACGTTGAGTTTGAGATACCAATGAGACATCCAGAAAAAGATACCCAGGTATCAAGCAGCTAGTTGATGACATAGGACTAGAGTTCTAAAAGGGGATTGGGGACAAAATATAGATTTGAATTTGACCTAAGCATTACATATTTTTTCCTAGCCCTTCATTTTAATTTTGTCAATGATGAGATGCAAGCAGGAAGAATCAAGAAAACAATACACACAATGACTACAGCAATGTAAATAAAAGCAATAACAACAAAGCAATAAAAATTTTGTAATGGCAAAGTTTAATCCTAAAGAAGAGATATGAGAAGACCTCTCCACCTCTATCTTTGCAGAGGTGAAGAGTTATTGGTGCAGAACACTGCACACATTGTCAGATATTTTTAATAAGTTTCTAAGTTTGCATAAACTATATTTTCCCCCTTTTTAATTTTTTTGTATAAAAGATTGCTTTGTGGAAAAGAGGGGAAAGCATTGAGAAATGTTGATGATATAAAAGAAAAGACAGAGATAAAACTTCATTTTAAAAACAATCTATATATGTCTAATTTATATTCCACAAATTTCTTTCTTTGTTTTTTTATTAAAGCTTTTTATTTGCATAACATATGTATGGGTAGTTCCTCAACACTGACCATTACAAAGCTTTCCATTACAAATTTTCCCCCTAGTCCCCTCCCCTCCCCTAGATGGCAGGAAGTCCACTACATGTTAATTATATTAAAATACTTGAGAAGTAGAATATATGTATACATATTTCCATACTTATCTTGCAGTGCAAGAACAATCGTATCTACATGAACAACAAATATCTGAGAAAGGAAACCCAATGCAAGCAATCATTGATATAGAGCATGAAAATGATATGTTGTGGTCCACATTTCATATCCCTCTCTCTGGGTATATATGGCTTTCTTCACTGAACAATTGGAACTGGTTTGAGACAATTCTTTGTTGGAGAGAGCCATGTCCATCAGAATTGATCATCATATAATATTGTTGTTGCTGTGTATAATGATCTCCTGGTTCTGCTCGTCTCACTCAGCATCAGTTCATGCAAGTCTCTCCAGGCCTCTCTGAAATCATCCTGCTGGTCTTTTCTTACAGAACAATAATATTCCATAACATTCATATACCACAATTTATTCAGCCACTCTCTAATTGATGGGCATCCATTCAGTTTCCAGTTTCTAGCCACTACAAAAAGGGCTGCCACAAACATTCTTGCACATGTATTCCACAAATTTCTAAAGGGTTCTAAGGTCACAGACTGGGTCAGATCAGTTTCCATAGGAAGGAGATTGAACTTAAAGTTGCTATTGAAATTAACTTCTGGCATTCAATTGAGATTTTCTTTTGCATAAAATTCTAAATAATCTCTCCAAAATTTAATGCCACCTTGTAGTTTAGACTCATCTTTGAAGTAGGTATACCTTTAAGTTTGCTTAACAAGTAAATTACTTCTTTTTAAAGCTTCATTGTCCAAATGAATCAGTAACTTTGCTCTAGGAATCTTCAGAGGAAAATGTGGACTATTCTCTTTTTATAAGGACATAGCTCTTAAGGAAATTCTTTTGTCTGTAGAGGAGGGGTTGATTGAGCATTTGAACTGAAGAATTCTCAAGCTTGGTCTGTTTACTTATGGGGTAACTCCCAAGGTTGGTGCTTTAGGAAAGATTTAGCAGGAAATCTCTATTCCCTAGCCAGATCTGTTATCACATTGTCTGGAGAATTAACAATTTCCCTTCTTTATAAGGGTAGATGTGATTCATAAACAAGATCTTTGAAATGCTAATCTGAGCCAGTGGTAATAATTCATATATATTATTATTACTACCACTTCCATGTGCTACAGCTACATATCACCATTGCTGCTCTAAGTGGGGGCAGAGAGAGGAAGAAATTCTCTCCATACTCTCAGTTTATTCTGGAATAAGATGCAGGGTGAAGATGAAGGATTCATGTACAGCAATAGAGTGACAGAATGTGACCAGATCGCGTTAGTAGGACATAATAAAAGGCAATTGATCCTCAAAATGCTAATCACTGAGTTCTTTAGATGCCTCTAAATAATGGTCCATCTTCAAATTGATTAAGAGCTCCTCTGATCTTCATGTTTTAAGCCTTCTTATATGTAGAAAATTTGGGAGCTTTGGTTTATAATTTTTCTTTTACTCTATTCATTTTATGGATGATTTAGCCCATTAACATTCAAAATTATATGTCTTTGGGCCACTCATATTACATTTTATTAACACTCATTAAGTACTGGTATCTTGTTCTGCTTGAAGTAATCTAATTCCAGCCTTCACTGCCATCGACAAACAATTTCACCTTATTCTTACTGATGTACATCACACACAAATATATAATACATACACATATAATATGTACATATGCATATATATCCATACTTGTGTATATATATATGTATATATATATGTATGTATGTGAATGAATCCATGCATTTATTTGTTTACATATCCTTTCCCCAAACCAGATAATCGTATGTTTCAAGACTCCTTCCCTTCTCTCCATCATACCATTTTTGTATCTAAATGACTTTCACCTGTAGCATCATGATTTTAAAAAATAATTCTTCTCCCATTCTTATTTTCTTTCCTCTAGGATACTTCTATCTCATCCATTCATAGGATTAATCCATAACTGTTCTCTCCTAGTATCATATTTTGATCACCCATTTCCCCCCTCAAAATATAAAGATTTATTTATCTTGAATAAATTTATCCTTTCATTTTCACTTCAAAAGACCCTACCAAAGCAGAAATTGAGCAGTTGACTATAAAATGTCACACAGTTGGAGGTAGATAGAGCCACTGGAAGAAAGGGAGGAAGAGATGAAGGAAAGGAGGGAGGAAGAGAGAAAGAAAGGAAGGAAGGGAAGGAAGGGAGGGAGGGAGGGATGAAGAGAGGAAGAGAGGAAGGAAGGAAGAAAGGAAGAAAGGAAAGAAGGAAGGAAGGAAGGAAGGAAAGAAATAAAGAAGGAAAGAAGGAAGAAAGAAAAGAAGGAAGGAAGGAAGGAAAGAAGGAAGAACAATTGAAAAGAAATAATGCACTAAACTAAATGCAACTCTAGATTTAGAAGTTTAGCAAAAGCCATCCGTACCCCAATGAATCATTTCATATGTACTTTGTGTATTGTTCAGAGCCTAATTTGATAGGACCCAATAAACTGATATTTTCCTTTGTAACAAGATACTGTAGTCTTTATAATACTACAAGCAAGGATAGATGTGGTGAGGAACTTTAGTAATATCTTTTAAGGTCTCATGCTCACCAGCCTGTTCAGTACCTTAAGTGTGAAATGCATACAAATACACACACACACACACACACACGCACATAAGACAGAGACAGAAATAGAGAGACAGAGAGAGACAGAGAGAGACAGACAGAGACAGACAGACAGAGAAAGAGAGAGAGAGAGAGAGAGAGAGAGAGAGAGAGAGAGAGAGAGAGAGAGAGAAGGAGGAAGGGAGGGAGAGGGAGGAGAGACAACAGAGAGAGGAGAGACAGGCAGTGAACAGATAGATACACATACATAGACAAAGAGAAAGAGAGAGAGACAGAAACAGAGACAGAGATGGGGGCGGAGAAGAGAGAGAGAATTCTCATTCACAGGTGGTAGTCAATGAAATTCCCCAAGTGTCCACTGAACAGATTCAATGGGAAAAGTCCACATGTATCTCCATGAAGCTCCTAGCCAACATAAAGAGAGAAGAGGTAGTGGCAGGATAGGGATGGTAGAGAAGAAGTAAAGTTTCTGGAAGTGATTTTGCTGCTGGAATAGCGTCTTGAGAACATTTCACTAATTAGTATGGTATACCACTGGTCTGGTAGTCAAAAGATCTGGGTTCTAGTGTTGTTGCCTTCACTAACTGTGTGAGCTCATCTAACTTCTCTAGAACTTTTTCCTTATCTGTAAATGAGATCTGGAACAAATGATCTATAAACTCCCTTTTGGCTCTGGTTATGATCCTATCTCTTTTTATAACAATTCTCTCTGTACTATCCTGTGCTGAAATTCTATCTTATCTGATTATCACCACCATCACCCCAGTAAGTTAGCTTGTTAGCTAAATAACAATAGTAGGAATTAAGATTGTGAAAGGGGACCCTAGGAGTCACAGATTATTCTATAAATTAAGATTGTGTAACAGTTTTTTGCACACTGGCTCATAAATTAAGGCTATATCCTTATGATTATGTACTAAATTAAGGGAAACCAGCTATGCCTTAACGAAAGAACCCTTAAGTCCTGTTAGCTGTCTTTGGTCTGTAAACTTCAGATAAGCTCCAAACATGTTTAGTAAGACCAGTAAAATATTGTGCTAATGAACTCACCCAAAGGTTACTTTGAGATGATTTGGATATGTTAATGACTAAGCCTCAAGTGGTATGGATGTGTAGTCTACTCCCTAAAAATCCTATAAAAATGGGACCCCAAACTCCTCCCCCCTGAATATCCCTCCAGTTTCTAAGAGTTTATCCTGCCCAAATGCTTCCAACTCTGATCCATAGTTACATGACTCTCTGTGCCCCTCCCCTTCCCTATTCTCTTCTCCACCACTGCCTACTATTTCTACCATCCCATCCCCTGTCCCCTACTCAGTCTGTTTCACACTCCCTGTGCCTGATTAAAGTGTGATTGAAGCATTACTCCTTGCTTGCTTCTATCATTGATCTTTCCTGGAGTGTATCTAAAAAAACTTTCCCAAACTTCCTCAACCCAAAGGGACTTTCTAGTGGTCTCATTCCTTTGGCCACAAACTAAGAATAGGAATGAGAATATATGTTGTTAAGGTTGCATATACATGTGAACAAATATGATGTGATAAATTCATTGATAGAAAGCAAGGATGATAGAAAGCCAAACCTTGTGTTACCTTCCAGGAAGATAATTTTTTCTTTATTTACAATAAACCAATTAATAATTCCATAATAATTCAAAAATATCATTCAAGATAGTCCCTGACCTCAGGGAGTTTATAATATAAGGAGTAAGACACATATAAACAAATATATATTTTAAAAAATTATATCTAAGATAAATAGGAAATAATTAACAGAGGGAAAGTATTAAAATTGAGTAGGGAGGGAAGGCTTCCTGTAAACGACAAGATTTTAATTGAGTCTTAAAAGAAGCCGGGGAGATCATCTTTCATGAAATGACAAAGGTCAAGTATCTGAAACAGTAATGGGTTGACAATTGTGGTCACTGGGGAAGAGTCATTTCTTGAAATTGAGTGAGCAGGAAAATAATCATATTAATTTTGTAAAATGAGCACTAGAAAGCTGGAAATTGGATCTTTAGTCCAAGCTCAGACATTAATTAACACTCTGTTAACCATGCCATTTTAATTCAACAAGCATTTAACAAATGCCTACTATGTGCTTGTCACTATACTAGGTGCTAGGAATAAAAATACTAAATCAAAAAGACCTTATTAAATATAAAGTGATAATTTTGCCCAGAAGTCCACCATATAAGATTATAAACTCTTTGAAAGCAAGTGCTAGATCTCAGCTATTTTTATATCTTCTACAGAATTTAGTGAAGCACCTTGCCTATAGTAAGCATTCAAGAATTACTCTTTGAATGAAGAAAATGTTTCATCCTCCTGGCCACCAAGATCACTTAGGATCTGGCTAGAAGGACATAGAAGACATTAAAAGCCTCCTTTCTTAATATCTTCAGATTGCTTTCTGAATGGATCCATTAGCTATGCACTAAGGAGAAATCCAACTACTTTAAACCCATAGGTTCAGATGCTTTTAGCAAGGAAATTGCTGCAGATGGTGTCTTGAAAACCTTTGTTTTAATATCTGTTAAGCATCCCCCCCGAAATCCCCCCTCCCCACAATGAGAGCATGTATTTGTTTTACCTTATCCAATAATCAGAGACATGGCCATCTGCTAGCATAGTCAGCAAGGTAAGAGAAAGTCAGATTTAATCATTTTAGCTTCTGCTACTTGAAGGCTTTATTTCTGGGTACCATGGGGACACATGCAGTTCAGCTAAAGGAAAGAACTCTAGCAAGCTCTGAATTCTGATAATGAACATGCCTGCAGATAAATCATCAGAGAATTAAAATTCAAAATGAAAATCAATTGATTTCTGAACAGAAAGAGAATTTCAAATCATCTCCTTGCTTATGTTTTAATTATACTTAAAAAAAAAAGAATTTCCCTTGCTCTTTACTCAAGGAAATTTGGAGCTTATTTGAGAGAACTGTGTCCTCAGTTCACTTATTATGCAAGATGAACAGCATGTAACTATCACTTTTGCTTAGAATGGTCAATAATGCACATCTGTTACCAATACAACGCTGAAGAGCATTTAATTGGGTTCCTCCAATTGGACATATCCATCCTTGGTCTGACAAATTGGGAAATCATATCAGAATTAAGTGAATATAAATTAGACTATTTATTTCCAATCAAAGACAGACCTTTCTGAGTAGTACTATTAAGTTTGACTTGCTTGGGTAAGTACAACAGACCTAAACATGAAAGCTGCTTCTAAAGACTTTTAAATGAAGATCAAGGTCTCATGCAGTTTCCCTGAATCTAGAAAGGGATAAAATAAGTTATGAGGCTTAAAATTTGATTATTAAGGCTGAAAACACTACCTCTACTTACTACTACTACTACTACTACTACTACTACTACTACTACTACTACTA
>JAJPUD010004212.1:74631-98977 GCA_023553655.1 Myrmecobius fasciatus
TACTACTACTACTACTACTACTACTACTACTACTACTACTACTACTACTACTAAATATCTCTAAGTCCTTTCCAGTCTCAACATAATTATCAGCACTAAATCAGCATTAATGGGCTATAAAACAAGCAAAACCATTTACACATGGGAAGGTCTTTAGAGGCCATAGAATTCAAGCCCTTCATTTACAGATAGAAACTGAGGCTTAAGAGATTAAATGGCTTGTCCAGGATGATACATACAAGCTACAAGCAAAAGAACTCATTCTTTTTAATTTTAATTAAATTAATTAAATTAAGATCAGATAGGAACTGCATTTTAATATGGTTCTGCCATACTAGAGAATAATGTAAACTGATGCTGCAGCAGGAAATGTGTTTGGCTCCTTTGCTCTAAAAGTCATGGAGAAGTTGCTACCTTTGATCAAGGGAGTTCCTTTGTGTCTCAGGGCAAATCAGTTTTCTTATCTGTATGATAAACAATCATGCCATTGCCAGGGTTATGGTGAAGATCAAATGAGATAATATTGGTAAAACACTTTCACAAACCTTAAAGCATCAGGTAAATGCTGGCTATGAATTCCCTTTACCATTGAAATCAAAAGGTTCAGTCTATAGCATATCTCTACCTATTCCTAGTAGAGAAGCCCACCAGCTATTTCTTAAGTGTCTTTTTGGCCACTTTCAATTTTTACTTGTTGAAGATTTTGTAGTTTTGTAACTTTTTGACTGTATAAAATCATGGCCAATATGGATGAGACAATACAGATATTTAAAGTGTGGGCTTTTGTAGTAAAGATCATTGAAAGCTGTTGGACAATTTCCCAAATATCAATATCTCAAAATCAAGCCCAAGTTCTCCCTATTCAGCTCATTGTCTATATTCCTTGACCAGTTCAGTGGACTGTGGTTTCAACTATATGCCATAATCTGGATAAGTGACATTCTTACTCAGCTAAGTGGTGAAATAAATAGAATGCTGGGCTTAGGGTTAGGAAGATCTGAGTTCAGATCCAGCTTCAGATACTTACTAGCTGTGTGGGACCATTTAATTTCTTCCTCAACCATAATATATATAATATTTTTTCAACTATAAAATGGGGATAACAATCACATCTACCTTCCAAGATTGTTGTAAGATTTAACTGAAATAATGTTTAGTGCTGTACCTGACATATAATCAATAAATGCTTGTTCTTTCCCCTTCACTTATTTGGTTTTTATTTTGTGGGTTACTAAGCCACTCTCTTTTAAAAAGGCTCTCTTCTAGTGTAGGACTCAAGATATCAACATAATGCTGTTGGCAAACACTGGGGAAGCTCACAAACTATAGGAAATCCCTTTTGGGGGGACTTACTGTGATAAATGGACTCTTCTCTGGTTTACCTATGTCTGACTTCATTCAAATTCTACTTCAGAGAGGGCAACTCTAATAAACTGGCCATGTTGTCCAACCACTAAATGTACTTTTGTCTAAAAGATTATTGTATGGAAAACTCACACAAGGAAATAGCTCACATTGAGCTCAGAAGAAGTGAAACAAGGACATTCTCAGATCTCATTCTCAGGGTCTATCTGAAGAAAGTTGGAATTGATTGTGAAACATGGGAGATCCTGGGGCAGCATGGAGGGCTCACACTAAAGAAAATGCTATAAGCAGAATTGCAGTAGCTCAAAAGAAACTTGAGATGAACAAATTTGGAGACATCTTTATTCCCAATGTTCATATGGACTATTTGTGCCCAATCTGTGGTATAGCCTTCTGAGCTTGTATTATTTGATCTGCCACAGTTAAACACACTGACAACAACCAACCAGCTTCCTAGTCTGTAACCTAACTTTTGGTATATTGTATATATAACCTAGGTCTTAATGGACCATCTAGATAAATTCTCTAAATTTACAAACAAGGAAAGTGAAAGTCGAGGAGGTACATGAATTATCGTAGGTCAAACACAGTAAGACCAAAAATATGATTAGAACCTTAATATTTTTATGAAGGAAGAAGAATAAGGTCTATTTATACTGTCCTGAGTCTCAAATTTCCTGCCTCATTCCCCAGTTCTTTCATAGTATTGGAGCTGGAAGAGACCTCAGAGAATATATGGTCCAACCCCTCATTTTACAAAAAGAGAAACTGAGACCAGAGTTTGAGAGATTGCTTTAGGGAGTAACTGAGTTAAGATTTTAACCTAGAAACCTTCCCACCTTTCCACATTCCCTCTCAAAAAAAGATTTAGTTTTCATAACTATAACTTCAAGCACGATATTGGTAAATTTAGAACAGTTTTCTTACTGACTCAGGGAAATCTCTTTCTTTGGAGCACCTTTAACAATGTAAAATTTATCTTTTTCCAGCAGAAAGCTTTTCTCTCACTCCTCTGGTCTTTTGCTCCTTAACTGATTCTTCTTACTAAAGTCACCTGTTTCTTTCCCATTTTATTTTTTTCTCCTTTTATTTTTTGCTTCTTAGGCTCTGACTCCCACACATTATTTTTCAACAAGGCTTTGTAGTTTCTGGTTCTGCCTTACTAATAATAATAACACGGGGGCCCACAAGGTAATATGATTGAAAGATGCTTCTAGAGGAAGGAGGAAAAGTGGAGATCATATGGTCTGACTTCCTAATTATTGCATTCCAATAGGGAAATTATCCAGGCATATCATAATCAGCAAATATTCATGAAATATGCACTATCTGCCAAATACAATTGTTCTGAGGTTACAAGATAAAGTTTCTGTCTTCAAGGAACTTACAGTCTAAATAGAAAGACAAGACAAAGCCATAAAAATAACTAGCAATATAGAACAAGGCAAATTTTATGATCTCAACACCCCTTCACACTCTTAAAAATTATTAGGGACCAAAAAGAGCTTTTATTTATTTGGGCTATACCTATTTATATTTATTATATTAGAAATGGAAGTGTCAGCATTATTATGAGAAGAGTTTTGATTTTTTTTTCTACTTAAAAGGATGCTTTATTTGTATTTTTTTTTTAAATTTGAGGAATAAAACAAGCATTTCCATAACATAATACAACTTTAAAAAAAAGATGGCACCAAAAAACCTAACAGATTTTTATTTCAGGGCTCAGTTGAAGGAGTCCTGCCTTAATCCCACCCAACAATTATTCAATCTAAAACACACACACACACACACACACACTCACTCACTCACTCATTCATGATTGGTTTTCCCAGCCATGTGAAGAAATGAAGAAACTGGATCAAAACTTTGTTTAGAGGGGAGATTGGGATAGAAAATTGAGTAAGAGTCAGCTAGAAGGGAAGTGGCTTTTATGACCAAGGGAAAGGGAAAGAAAAGAATGAGACAATAATATGCAGTTGAATTGATTCTTAGAGGAAAATTTCTGTCTCCTAAAACATCAATAAAACAGGAAAAGCAGATTGGTGAACCGAACATAAAATTTAAAAATCAGAGAATCAATAAATTAACAAATCAAAAAAGAACATAAGAAATTTTTGAACCCCTCATGGGTTTTTTCCCCTTTTGATCTGATTTTTCTTGTGCAGCATGATGAATATGGAGCTATATTTAAAAGAATTGCACATGTTCAGCCCTTTTTGTATTGGCAAGAAACTGGAAACTGAATGGATGCCCATCAATTGGAGAATGGCTGAATAAATTATGGTATATGAATGTTATGGAATATTATTGTTCTGTAAGAAACAACCAGCAGGATGATTTCAGAGAGACCTGGAGAGACTTTCATGAACTTATGCTGAGTGAAGTGAGCAACAACAAGACCATATGATGATCAATTCTAATGGAAATGGCTCTCTTCAACAATAAAATGTTTCAAACCAGTTCCAATTATTCAGTGATGAAGAGAGCCATATACACTCAGAGAGAAGCCTGTTGGAATTGAGTGTGGACTACAACATAGCATTTCACTCTTTTTGTTGTTGTTTGCTTGCATTTTACTTCTCTTTTGTTTCTACTGGTTTGATTTGATTTTTCTTGTGCAGCACAATAATTGTATAAATATGTATGCATATATAGGATCCAACATACATTTCTACCATGTTTAACATATATTGGATTATTTGCCATCTAGGGGAGGGCATGGGGAAGGAGAGGGAAATTGAAACACAAGGTTTCCCAAGGGCTAATATTGAAGAATTGTCCATGCATATGCTTTGAAAAATGAAAGGCTTTAATTTAAAAAATTGCACATGTTTAGCCTGTGTCAGATTGCTTGTTGTCTTGGGGAGGGAAGGTGAGGAAAAGAGAAAAATTTGAAACACAAGTTTTTGCAAAGGTGAATGTTGAAGATTATGTTTGCACGTGTTTGGAAAAATAAAATACTACTAAAAACAAAGAAAAAGAAACAGCAAGAAAAAGAAACAGCAAAAAAAAGAAACAAAAAAAGAAAATCAGAGAACTAGATAAAATTATAAACAATTTTATATGTTTGTATATATTTATATGTTATATTTATGTACATATAACTTATATGTATAATTTATAATATATAATAAAAAATATAAAAAATATAACAATTATAAACAAAAATATAGATCTAAAGAATACTAAAATGAATGATTAAAGAAAAAACTAATGTAGTTAATAAACTTTTATGTAATTTAATTTTCTTAAAGAGAGGAAAACAATTTTAAATCAACTAAAAATTATGTTTAAGTACACCAAATATCACTAACTACCATGTTAGGTACTGCACATAACAAAGACAAAATCAAAAGAATGCCTGCTTTCAAGGAGTTTACATTCACAAGGGAGTGGGGTTGAGGGATAATATTTACACAGATGCTATTATTTTGTTGTTTGTCCTTTATTTTCTAAGAGGACAAATGACAGAACATATGATGTCTTGATTTGTTGTGAATTTGATTTAAATGAATCAGAATTGCTCAAAGTTGTCAGAAACTCCTCTCTTCCAGAATCATCAGAATCCAGAAGCAGAACAAAAAGTAAACATCACTGACAATATCTTTGGCTGATGTCTGACCAAGCTCTAAGTACTCCACAGCATCTACTTCAGTCACCTCTATAAGCACTGGAACAAATTATTCTCATCCACTCATTCTACCAAGAGAAATTTTCATATGTTTGGAGTAGACATCTCCCTAATTCACCATCAAGTTTGAGACCTGCTGGCTATTCTCAAATAATATTGATATTAATAGTTAACATTTATGTAGCACTTACTAGGCAACAGGTATTTTCCAATTATTATCTTATTTAATCTTCACAAAATCCCTGGGAGAGAGGTGCTATTATTATTACATATCAGAAAAGTGAAGCAGGAAGAAGTTGTGTCTGAGACTGGATTTGAACTCAAATCCTTCTGACACTAGACCCAATGATAAATCCTGGCTGCTTCACGTTGCAGTCCACATTTGGGGACCACATTGTAGAAAGTCTTGAAGACAAGGCTGGGGACTTTGGTTTTATTTTGTAGGCCATAAAGAGTCATCAAGCCTCTTGGACTAGGAGAAGTTGGTGACAGGTAAAAAATGGGACTTGAGAAAAATTAAACTGATAACAAGGTACAGAATGAGTTAAAGGTAGATAATAGGATTTTTTAAAATGGCTGGAAGGAGGATGGAAAATGGAGACTGATAGGCCAAAGAGGGGATTATTGAATTGTAGGGGTGAGATGATGGGGATCTGAGGCTTGTGTAACTAACTGGACTTGGTGACTAAGTGGCTGGGGATGAGGCAAGGAAATGAGTCAAACATGACTCTAAGGTAATTTCCCTCTGCCTATTCAGGTCCCTCTCTATTAGGCTTGACAATATAGCATCCTATTGCTGGGAAAATTGGAAAATAATATGGCAGAAACGAGGCACTGACCAATATCCAACACCCCATACCAAGATAAGATCCAAATGGATTTGTGGTTTAGACATAAAGGGTGATATTATGAGCAAGTCAGGAGAACAAGGGATAATCTACCTCTCAAATCCATGGAGAAGGGAGAATTTATGGCCAAAGAAGAACTAGATTACATTATGCAATGCAAAATGGATAATTTTGATTGTATTAAGTTAAAAAGTTTTTGTACAAACAACACCAATGCAGAAAAGCTTAGAAGGGAAGTAGAAAACTGGGTCGGGGGTGAGGGGAGAGGAACGATATAGCATCCTCCCAGTCCAGGACTCTTAGCATATTACTGCTGCTCCTGGCTCCCAAATAGAAGGGAAATAGCAACATACTTTTTCCTAGAACCTCTGATCAATGAGAGCAGTGTTGTTCCTTAGCAAAAGCATATGATGGTACTGGGAAGAACCATTTCCATATATCCCCAGGATGAAGATTGGAGATAATCTGAAGTCCTCAGAGACTCCAAGAACTTTAGGAGAGACTTTCACCATTATCAGAGCCCATCCTTAATTTAGGAAGTACTTCAGGCATATGATCATTGAAACCTGATTTAAATCATTGTGAATCTGTGTTGAGCCAACAAGTGTCTTATGACAAGGTTATGTTTAATATTGACTTGGATGGTTTGCTCACTTAATTAAGGATTAGTTCTAATAAGAGCTGGCTCATGAATTCAGTTCCTGTTTAGACCTATTGACTTCATTCTGTTCCAAGGCAATAGATAGCATTCCTAGCTTCAGGGAAACTTATGAGTGAAAGAGTTCAATTTTATTTAACTCAAAGAATTTATTAAACACTAAGGTAGGGCCACAAAGATGAAAAAAATACCCAACAAAATATTATCTGATCTCATGGAGCAGGAGAGGAGGTTACAACATGTACACAGATAACTAAATACAAAAAAAAAATTAGTGGGAGAAGTTGGAAGGTCACGAACAACTGATAAATCAGAAAAGGTTTGGTGAAGGACAGAGGTATTAAACATGCCCATAACATTTCCATCTAAGGATACAACCAGATTAAAATGTAATTGGGAAACATTTAATAAAAATTACAATAAAATATACATAATATTATGTTGTTAAACTAAGTCAACATGAGGCCTGCAGGGAGCCTTATGCTTAGTTTACTGGTTCTGTACCTATTGGAGTTTGAACCATTGGTGTAGAAGGTTGCCCTTGAACTGAACCTTGAAGGAAAGTAGAAATTACAAGAAGCAAAAGAGAGAACAGAACACATTTCAGAGCTTGAATTCAATTCCTCCTTGCCCTTCCTCACTTTCCACCTAAATCAGAAAGAACAAGTTCCATGGAAAGGTCCTTTTGAGAAAGGTCTAGTCATCACTGATCATAGGATTAGATCTTTAGAGGTCTAAGGAACCACAAAAAGCTGTATAAGTGCAAACATCCCATTTTACAGATAAGGAACACAGAGGCTGAGGAGATGAAAAATGATTTTCCCAGAGTCACACAGGTAATTAGTATCGGAAGATTTGTATCCAAACACTCTGACTCAGTTCATGCTTTTCCCCTAGTAATATTTTCTGTGTAGCTTAACCAAGTAAGCTATAGCTGTCTCTCTCTCAGAGTTCAAGAATATCTTGAAGGGTTTGTTTCCTTTTTTTCAATAGCATTTTCCCCCCAAATACATGCAATAAGAGTTTTCAACATTTACCTTTGTAAAACCTTGTGTTCCAAATTTTACTCCTTCTCTTCCTGTCTCCTCCCTCTCCAAGACAGCAAGCAATCCAAAATAGGTTAAACATGTGCAATTCTTCTAAATATTTTTCCATATTTATCATGCTATGCAAGCAAAATCAGACCAAAAGGGAAAAAAATATGAGAGAGAAAAAAAGTATTGTGTCTCTTTTCTCTGTCATGGTTTCAAGCCCCATCTGGCTATGTTCCCTTACATTGTTAGGGACTCCGTGGAGACTATCATCTCCAGTTCCATTTAACCCTTTAACATTATGCTAGCTTTTTCAAGGGGATCCTTACTTCAAAGATGGTTGATGTTTGTTCTTTATTCTCAAAGGAGACCACAACATTGGGGAGGAGATGCCATGACATATGAATTATTTAGATTTAAGGGAGGGAGGGATGTGCAAGCTCACCTGCCTCACTTTCCCCTCCAGAATTATGTGGGTCCAGGTGGCAAGATACAAAGAATAAACATGTAAACATTTCCATCAATGCTTTAGGGGCTCCTAAGCCCACTCCTCATCCTGGTCTATAATACATCAGTCTCTGAGATATGTTAGGCTTAAAACTTCACTCTGTTCCAACATAATGTAACCAGAGTTCCAGATGCCACTGGTCAGTGCCCTTCGTTTGCATGAAAAGCAATGCAAAGTTGGTGAGATTGAGAGGAGAGCTCCAATATCTTCTAGTCTTTTCAGTGTTTTGGGGGTCTTTTAACTTCTAGTTTCCAGAGTGATGATAGAAAATACCAAGCTCTACTTCAAATTGCTGAAGGAAAAGTCTCTGGAAAGAAGCCAATGTGAGAGGAGGTGGCAATCTCCACCTTATTCCTATCTTCAGTTTGCTAAACTAAAGACACTTTGAAGAAGTGCCCCTTGATTGAGATCCAGAACTCTCTCCCATAATTGAGCTGAGTTAACGTGATCACAGTGGGATCACACTACATTGTCTGGTATAATTCTTTCATATACTTTCTCTGATTTGTTTAGCTATTGACTTAGATAAATGTGTTTGATTTTTTTTTTTTGCTAAATGCTGTGTGTTTATTGTGAAACTGGTATTTGGTGGAAAGGGAGTCAAGCCTTGGAAATAAAGTTTGGAATCCTGAATTCTCTCATTAATAAACAGCAATCAGAAATTTAGTTTGAACTTGAAAATTACATCTCCTCTATCTCTGACTCTATCTCTGTTTCTCTCTCTCTCTGTCTCTCTCTCTTTCTTTCCCCTTGGAGGAATTAGTAGTTAGCTGCTGTGGATAGAACACTGGACCTGGAGTCAGAACCTTAGTTCAGATTTGACCTGAAACACTCCCTAGATGGGTGATCCTTTCTAGATAAAAAGTTCCTACTTCCATTCTTGGTAGGAATTAATGTCTCCCTTGGAAAAGAATGGGGAGAGAAGAGGCTAAAGATGTCTACTCTGCTCTCCTTCAAGTCATACAATGACACTCCCATGCTACACATGGGGCAACAGCTATAGTAGCATTGGTTTCACCAAGTGCATGTCCAGATGTGACATCGCAAATAGTTTTTCTCACTATCACTGGGCTGCATTTCTGAAGGTCACCCCCCCCAATCATCATTGTTCCTCAGGACATTAAGGTTTTTCTAGCTATGAGACCTATACTGTGGATTAGGGGATACACTTTATACAAGGTATCAGTGCTACATTAGCTGCAAACTCAATTCTGGAAAAATGGGATTCCTAGGAACTATCTGGACCTTCAAAATTACAAGGTCACAGGTTCCATTCCTGAATCATTCTCTGAGCTTTCCCAAGAGCTCTGAGGCAAAGGGCTCAAAACAGGACTTTTAAAAACCCAATGTAACCAATCAAAGAGCCCCTTCTTTAACACATGGCTGGTTGACCAGAACCAGTTACAAAACACATCAGCTCCCCAGCGTCTTTGCAAGACACTTCCTTTACAAGTCATCACTATTCTTTTTGAAGTAGTTCCCTACCATGTTCCACATTGAGAGATGATGTTTCAGGATGTCCAGATCTCATTGCACCTGGATGGTGAGAGTTCATACTGGTTTCCACAGGCAGATTGGTCAGGAATTCTTCCAGCATCAAGAGTATTGGAAATTCTTCCTTTAAATATGCCCAAAGAGCTATTAAACCACTCCTTTGACCAAGCAATATCATCACTAGGTCTGTATCTCAAAGAGATAAAAAACAAAAGGAAAAGGAACTCAGTGTACGAAACTATTTATAGCAGCTCTCTTAATTGTAGCAAAGATTTGAAATTGGGGTGATGTCTATTGGGGAATGGCTGAACAAGATGTGGTATATGATTGTTATAGATACTACTGTGCTGTATGAAATAACAAGCAGAATGTTCTTAGGAAAACTTGGAAAGGACAATGTTGTATATAGTAAGCAGCAATAGTATATGATGAAACACTGTGAATGACTTATTCTCAGCAATAC
Source organism: Myrmecobius fasciatus (assembly GCA_023553655.1). Lineage (NCBI taxonomy): Eukaryota > Metazoa > Chordata > Mammalia > Dasyuromorphia > Myrmecobiidae > Myrmecobius > Myrmecobius fasciatus. The sequence continues at coordinate 84,633 of JAJPUD010004212.1, forward strand.
AATGATCCAAGACAATTCTTAAGGACTTATGAAAAAAAAAAAAAAAAAGCACTCTCTATCTCCAGGAAAAACAACTGATGGTGTCCGAATGCAGACTGAAGCATACTTTTTTCTTAATTTTTCTCATTTTTATTTTTTTTTCTTTCACATCATGGTTAACATGGAAATATGCTTTTCATGAATACACATTTATAACCTAAAAAATTTCTTTCTTTCTGTAACTCTCTAGCCCTAGCCATGGATGAAAGTCCTGTTAGTGACTTAAAACCTCAAAAGTCCCAATGGCTGGATATTGAAACAATTTAAAGTTTCAGTGAAACCTCTCCAAGTCAGATGTATTTTCTCCTCGGATGATTCCATGATAACAAGGTAATCCACTTTTAGATTTTATCTCCTTCCTATTTAAGTGGCTTGGAAACTTGAGTCTGAACTGCTTATAGGACTACTGGTTCATAGGATCATAGATTTTGCCCTGGAAAGTCATAGAGTTCAACCTCTTTCATTTCACAAATGAAGAAATGGAGGCACAGAAGGGTAATATTATCTGTTTGGAGTCTTAAACAGTTTCAAACAGGCTTCTGGTCTCAATTGTTTTTAACTATCCTGATCTGGTCTCAACTGCTTTGATTTGCTGGGGAGAGGATGAAATGTATTCTACTGGGAAAAGGGAATCAAAGGAAAAACTCAAAACTGTGTCCTGCTGATCTGATGGTGAATCATTAATACCAGTTTCATGTCTGAAGGACTGCACATTTATTAAGCTAACTTCCATCAGACAGATGGAACAAGACTTTTAATTTCCCTGCATATAGAACCACATTGCCTTATAAGTGGGCATGTCAGAAGCACCATAATAATACCAGCTCATCTTATTAACCACCTACTACAAATGACTCAGTGCTTTTGCTTTTCTTTTTTTAGGAAGGAGCCCTTACCCTTGTCGTGCAGTCATTTCTGGGCACAGGAGAGAACATAGGTGGGTTCTAACTTTTTCCTCTATTTCAAAAATCTTTTCTGTAGGTTGGTGCTTGTTACGGACAGCTCCTTACCCTCACTCACTTCTTGACATCCCAAATGGAGAGGGTCAGAGGAGTCTTTTCTTACTGATCCTGTTAAAGCAGTATTTCGTAAGAATCAACGCAATAATCTCACCCTCTTTAGGTTCAACTGTGCTTTTAGGATCCCTCGGGAATGAGTTTCTAGCTCTCTTTGCTTGATAGAATTCCAAAGCTTTTGTTTTACACTAGGGACTCTTCCCAAAGCATCTTCTTAATTAATTTTTATCTCCCTCCCAATCTCCCAATCCTTTACAATGGTTTGAGGCCCATTCAGTAACTTGATGGGAAATAGCCCTTGGAGTATTTTCTGGAATAGCAGGAGCCCCTCTAGAATGATTCTTAATTAAGCAAGTTAATTGCTTTTCAACTTGTGGAGTTTGTGGAAGTGAGTATGTGCTATTTGGGAAATATCCATAGATGTCTATTCTGTATCCATCTTGGTACTGGATTTCAGGCCCTTTTTTCCTTCTCTCTGTATTCTCATCCCATTCTCTATTATTTGAATTTAGACAAATTTCTGATGATCTCAAAATCAGAGAATCTAGTTCAGCTGAGCCATGTTTATATAGCTCTTTACAATTACAAGGCATTTTGTCCACCCAAATTGATTAGAAGGCTCAGATAAGTAATAGATGAAAAGCACGTTGTAAGTTCTTTACACTATATAAATGTCAACTATCATGTTTATTATCTTATCCTTACAATAGCCTGTGATGTAGGCAAGAGTAGATATACAATTATTCTCATTTGACAAATGAGGAACATGAGCCAATATAGATATTGTGTGAGAGCCAGAATTTGAACCTGAGTTCTTTCTCTCCACTACATGACAGTATCTATTCACAATAAATTATTGCATAATAAAATAAGGTAAAAGGAATTAAGAAAGAAAAGGAAAAAAAGAGTTAGAAAAATGTTTTAAGTACCAGCATCTAATTGGTAATAATTTGAAGTTCAGCTACTACTTGGAGGAATTAGTAGCTAGACAGTATAGTAGATAGAGCATTGGACCTGCAATCAAGACCTGAGCTCAAATCTGACGTCCAACATTTCCTTCTTGAGTGGCCATGGACAAGTCATTTAAACTCCTCCCTCAATTTCCTGAACTCTAAAATGGGGAAAATAATAGCACCTATTTCCCAGGATTGTCAGAAAGATCAAATTAAATGTTACTTGTAAAGCACTAGACACTACTATGTGTCTAGCACATAGGTGCCTAATAAATGCTTGTTCCCTTTCTCCTGTTGTCTCTGTGCATCTCCTCTATTCACATCAATGTTTCTCCTTTCATCTTCTTCTTCTTGATACTTCCTCTTCCTATTTTCTCCCTTCACTCCTTTTCAGAGACACTCAAAGCTCTCTAAGGTCTTCCCATATCTGAACTTTTCCCTTTCTTTCCTTTTTCCCTGATTCTCCTTACCTAACTCTCCAAGCTCCTATTCCTGAGAATTCATCAGTCCTCTATCCAATCCTCTCTAAACCCTGTGTTCTACTACTAACAAACTAATTTGGTGGTAAGAAAATGTCATAGATGAATTTTAGCAAGTCATTGGAAAAATTTCTCATGTTATTTGTGTGAATAAATTAGAAAAACATAGGATCTTAGCTTCAGAGTATTTTTTTTTTGCTTTTTGCTGAGGCAATTGGGGTTAAGTGACTTGCCCAGGGTCACACAGCTAGGGAATGTTAAGTGTCTGAGACCAGATTTGAACTCAGGTCCTCCTGACTTCAGGGCTGGTGCTCTAACCACTGTGCCACCTAGCTGCCCCTTAAAGCTTTTTAAAAAAATCATATGCACAGTTTTCACTATTCACCCTTGCAAAATCTTGTATTCCATTTCTTTCTCCTTTCCTGCTCCCCACACCCTCACCTAGATGTCAAGTAATCCATCATATATTAAACATGCAATTCTTCTATACATATTTTCACAATTATAATGCTAACGAAAAATCAGATCAAAAAAGAAAAAAAATGAAAGAAAACAAAATACAAGCAAACAACAAAAAGTGAAAATACAATGTTGTGACCCACACTCAGTTCCCACAGTCCTTTCTCTGGGTGCAGATGTCTCTCTTCATCACAAGACCACTGGAATTGGCCTAAATCACCTTGTTGTTGAAAAGAACCACGTCCTTCATAGTTGATCATCATATAATCTTGTTTACAGTGTACAATGTTCTCTTGGTTCTGCTCACTTTGCTCAGCATTAGTTCATGTAAGTCTTTCCAGACTTTTCTGAAATCATCCTGCTTATCATTTCTTATTGAACAATAATATTTTATATAACATTCACACATCAAAACTTATTCAACCATTGTCCAACTGATGGGCATCCACTCAATTTCCAGTTTCTTGCCACTACAAAAAGAACTGCTACAAATATATTTGCACATGGGGGTTCTTTTCCCTTTTTATGATCTCTTTGGGATATAAGCCCAGTAGAGGCACTGCTGAATCAAAGGACATGTACAATTTAATAGGCCTTTGAGCAGAGTTCCAAATTGCTCTCTAAAATGGTAGAGTTCAATTCACACCTCTACCAACAATGTATTCATGTCCCAGTTTTCCCACATCCCCCTCCAACATTCATCATTATCTTTTCCTGTCATCTTAGCCAATCTGAGAGGTATGTAGAGTTATCTTAATTTGCATTTCTCTAATCAATAGTGAGAGCATTTTTTCATATAACTAGAAATAGTCTTAATTTCTTTATCTGAAAATTGTCTGTTCATATCCTTTGACCATTTATCAATTGAAGAATGGCTTGCATTCTTATAAATTTGAGTTAATTTTCTATATATTTTAGAAATGAGACCCTTGGATATAAAAATTTTTCCTAATATACTGCTTCCTTTTTAATCTTGTCTGCATTGATTTTGTTTGTACAAAAACTTTTTAACTCAATATAAACAAAATTATCCATTTTGCATTCCATAATATACTCTAGTTTTTCTTTGGCCACAAATCCCTTCCTTCTCCACAGATCTAAGAGGTAGACTACCCTTTGTTCTTCTAATTTCCTTATATTATCATCCTTTATACCTAAATCATGAACCCATTTCAACTTTATTTTGGTATAAGGTGTTAGGTATGGGTCAATGCCTAGTTTCTGCCATAGTAATTTCCAATTTTCCCAGCAATTTTTGTCAGATAGTGAGTTCTTATCCCAGAAGCTGAGGTCTTTGAATTTACCAAACACTAGATAACTATAGTCATTGACTATTGTGTCTTGTGAACCTAACTTATTCCACTGATGAACTCCTGTATTTCTTAGCCAGTATCTAATGGTTTTGATAACTGCTGCTTTATAATATAGTTTTAGGTCTGGTACAGCTAGCCCACCTTCATTTGCATTTTTTTCATTAATTCCCTTGAAATTCTTGACCTTTTATTCTTCTAGATGAACTTTGTTATTATTTTTCAAGCTCTTTAAAGTAATTTCTTGGCAGTTTGATTGATATAGCACTATATAAGTAGGTTAATTTAGATAAAATTGTCATTTTTATTATATTAGTTCAGCCTACCCATGAGCACTTAATATTCTTCCAATTGATTGGATCTGACTATTTTGTGGAAAGTATTTTATAATTGTGTTCATATAATTCTTGACTTTTCCTTGGCAAATAGATTTCATAATATTTTATATTATCTACAGTTATTTTAAGTGGAATTTCTCTTTGTATCTCTTGCTGCTGGACTTTGTTGGTAACATATAGAAATGCTGATGATTTATGTGGATTTATTTTGTATCTTGTAACTTTGTTAAAGTTGTTAATTGTTTCTATTAGTTTTTTTTTTTAGTTGATTCTCTATGATTCTCTAAATATATCATCATATCATCTGCAAAGAGTGATAATTTGGTTTCTTCATTACCTACTCTAATTCTTATGATTTCTTTTTCTTCTCTTATTGCTAAAGCTAACATTTCTTACCTCCTTTTTTATACCTTATTTTACCACCTTTTCCCTCTTTTTCCCAGTATGATAGCCTTTTCCCCTCTAGTTTTCTTTTTCATATTATTGAAGTAATATCAAATTATACCCCCAATCTTTAAGTATCCCCATAGTAGAAATAAAGTTCTCAAGAGTCCTTTCCTTTTTACCTTTTTATGCTTCTCTTGAATTCTGTGTTTGGAGGTCAAATTTCTTGTTCAGATCTGGTCTTCTCATTAGAAATAGGTGAAATTCACCTACATCATTAAATGACCATTTTCTTCCCTAGAAGATAATATGCTCATTCTAGCTGGATAGGTAATTCTTGGCTGTAATCCAAGTTCCTTTGCCTTTCGGAATATCTGGTTCCAGGCCCTTCTAATCCTTCAGTGTGGAGGTTGACAGATCCTGTGTGATTCTAATTATAGATCCTTGGTATTTGAATTGTTTCTTTCTAGCTGCTAGCAAAATCTTTTCCTTGGTGCAATAGTCCTGAAATTTAGCCACGATATTCCTTGGGGTTTTAATTTTGGAGTCTCTTTCAGGAGGTGATCGGTGAATTCTTTCTTTCTTTTTTTTTTTTTAATAAAGCTTTTTATTTACAAAACATATGAGTAATTTTTCTACATTGACCTTTGCAAAAACTTTTTTTTCCCAAGCTTTTCCCCTCCTTCCCCCCACCCCCCACCCCTAGATGACAGGTAATCTAATACATGCTAAATAAGATAAATTATATGACAAATACATGTATACATATCTGTATAGTTATCTTACTGCACAAGAAACATCAGATCTAGAAAGAGAAGAAGAAAAAACAACCTAAGAAGGAAAACAAAATGCATGGAAATATTCACAGAAAGCGTTTAAATGCTGTGTTGTGGTTCACACTCAGTTCCCACAGGCCTCTCTCTGGATGTATATGACTATCTTCATTGCTGAACAATAGGAACTGGTTTGAATCACGGTGAATTCTTTCAATGGTGATTTTGCCTTTTGATTCTACAATCTCAGGGCAGTTTTCTTTCAGGATTTCCTGGAAGATAGTGTTTAGATTCTTTTTTTCATCATGGCTTTCAGGAAGTCCAATAATCCTTAGATTGTCTCTCCTAGATCTATTTTCCAAGTCGGTTGTTTTTCCAAGGAGATATTTTATATTTTCTTTTATTTTTTCATTTTTTTTGTTTTTGTTTGACTGATTGATTCTTGAAGTCTTATTGAGTCATTCACTTGCATTTGTTCAGTTCCAATTTTTAAAGTATTGTTTTCTTCAGTCACCTTTTTCAGCTCCTTTTGTAACTGGCCAGTTTGCTCATTGCATACTTTTTCCACTTCCCCAATTTTGTTTTTCAATGCATTTTTGTCTATTTCTAATTCCCCAATTTTGTTTTTCAATGCATTTGTCTATTTCCAATTCTCCAATTTTGTTTTTCAATGCATTTTTGTCTATTTCCAATTCCTCAATTTTGTTTTTCAGTGCGTTATTGTTTATTTCCAATTCACCAATTTTATTTTTCAGTAAATTGGTGTCTTTATCATATCTCTTTTGGAGGGCTTCTTGCCCTGATCTCAATTCATTTCCCCATTTATCATCTAGCTCTCTTTTGAGATGCAATCTTCCAGGAAAGCCTTGTGAAATGGGGACCAGCTCATGTCTCCCTTTGTGGCTTCCACTGTAGTTGCTTTCAGAACCTCAGGATCTGGGGTCTGCCCTTCTTTCTCACCATAAAAGCTATCTATGGTAAGAGCTCTCTTCTGCTTCTTACTCATTTTTTAAAGAACTTGGGGTCTGTTTAAAGTGAGAGAAGTGGAGGCTTGTGGTAGTTTGCCCTGGGGCAATCCCACTAATTAACTTCCTGTGCTGGGATGGTCAGGCTGGGACTTTACATTTGCAGAGGTTTTTCTAACCCACCTTTTATAAAAGGCAGATCTGCCAAAGCACCTGTCTGCAATCAGGGCAGAGTGTCCTGAGTGCTTCAGAGACACTCACCAGCTGTTTAAAGTTTCTGCCACGCTGAGTCCCACCCAGTTTCCTGCCCTGTCTCCAGGAGGCTTGGCAAACTGCTCACCCCTTTCCCTGATTGAAACAGACCTGCTCTTCAAAGGTTAACTTCTGCAAGAAATACTTCATAGTCCAAATATTTCTGGGTTTGTTAACTCAAAAATCAATTCAGAGGCTTATTTTACTGATGATTTGAGAGAAGGTCAGAGAAGGACACAGAGAGTCACATTTTCATTCCGCCACCTTGGCTCTGCCCCCGCTAAAGCTAACATTTCTAATACAATATCGAATAGTAATGGTGATAGTAGGCAAACTTGTTTCACTCTTGACCTTATTGGGAATGCTTTTAGTTTTGCCCCATTATATATGATGCTTGCTGATCGCTTTAAAAAGATGCTACTGATCATTTTAAATAAAACTCCATTTATTCCTATGCTCTCTATTATTTTTAATGGGAATGGGTCTTGGATTTTGACAAATCTTTTTTCTGCATCTATTGCAATAATCATATGATTTCTGTTAATTTGTTTACTGATATGATCAATTATGCTAATATCTTTCCTAATATTGAACCAGCCCTGAATTCCTGGTATAAATCCTACTTGTTCATGATGTACTATCCTAGTGATAACTTGCTGTAACTTCTTTGCTAATATTTTATTTAAGATTTTTGCATCAATATCCATTTGGGAAATTGTTCTATAATTTTCTTTCTGTTTTGACCCTACCTGGTTTAGGTTTCAGCACCATATCTGTGTCATAAAAAGAATTTGATAGGACTCCTTTTCCTATTTTTCCAAATAGTTTGTGTAGTATTGGAATTAATTATTCTTTAAATGCTTGGTAGAATTCACTTTTAAATCCATCTAATACTTAGAGATTTTTTTCTTAGGAAGTTGATTAATAGTTTGTACAATTTCTTTTTCTAAAATGGAATTGTTTAAGTTGTTTATTTCTTTCTCTGTTAATCCAAGCATCTATATCTTTGTAAATATTCATCCATTTCACTTAGATTATCAGATTTATTGGCATACAATTGGGTAAATTAGCTCTTAATTATTGCTTTGATTTCCTCTTCATTGGTGAAAAGTTCACCTTTTCATTTTTGATACTAGCAATTTGTTTTTTTTTCTTTCCTTTTTCTAATAAAATTAACTAAAGGTTTGTCTTTTTTGTTGTTTTTTTTTCCCAGAAAACCAACTCTTAGTTATTTTTATTAGTTTAATAGTTTTCTTTAATGTTATTAATCTCCCTTTTATTTTCATAATTTCAAATCTGGGATTTCATTGGGGTTTTTTAAATTTGTTTGCAAGCTCAATTCATTGATCTCTTTCTCTATTTTATGCAAGTAAGCATCTAGAGATGTAAAATTTCCCCTAATAATCACTTTGGCTACATCCCACAAATTTTGGTATATTTTCTTATTATTGTCATTCTCTTAGATGAAATTATTGATTGTGTTTGTTGTGTATTGATTGATTTGTTGTTTCACCCACTCATTCTTTTGTATCAGGTTATTTAGTTTCCATTTAATTTTTTTATCTATTTTCCCTGAGCCTTTATTGCATGTATTTTTATTGGATTATGATCTGAAAAAAATACACTTACTATTTTTACCTTTCTGCATTTGATTTTGAAGTTTTTATGACCTAATACATGGTCAATTTTTATGTAGGTTCCATGCACTGCAAAGAAAAAAATATATACCTTTCTTTCCCCATTCAATTTTCTCCAAAGATCTATCGTGACTAATTTTTCTAAAATTCTATTTATCTCCTTAATTGCTTTCTTGTTTATTTTGTAGTTCAATTTGTCTAATTCTGATAGAGCAAGGTTGAGATCACCCCTAGTATAGCTTTGCTATCTATTTCTTCTTGTAGTTCTCTTAATTTCTCCTCTAGGAATTTGGATGCTATACCACTTAATGTATATATTTTTTATATTGTTATTACTTCATTATCTATGGTACCCTTTAGCAAGATATAATTTACTTCTTCATCTCTTTTAATTAGATTTTTGCTTTTGCCTGATTTGAGATCAGGATTGCTACCCCTGCTTTTTGTTTTTGTTTTTTAACTTCAGCTGAAGCATAATAGATTCTACTCCAGCCTTTTACCTTTAACTTTGTATGCATCACTTTGCTTTAAATGTGTTTCTTGTAAATAACATATTGTAAAATTCTGGCTTTTAATCCAGTCTGCTATCTGCTTCTGTTTTATGGGAGAGTTCATCCCATTCACATTCACAGTAAAAATTATTAACTCTGTATTTCCTGCCATCTTATTTTCTTGACATTATACTTTTCTCTTTCCTTTTCCTCTTTCCCTCCTTCTTAGTGTTTTGCTTCTGACTACCATCTCACACAATTGCCCTTCCCTTTTATAGCTTTCCCTTTCTGTTTCTGTTCTCCCTTCTATTAGCCTCTCCCTTTCCTTTCCTCTTCCCCCCCATTTCCCTTTAGGATGAGACAGGTTTCTCTATCAAATTAAATATGCCTGATATTTTCTCTTTGAGCCAAATCTGAAGAGATTAAGGTTCACATAATGCTCATCCTCCTCCTTTTTCCTTCAATTATAATAGTTCTTGTTTGCCTCTTCATGAGAATGTAATTTACCCTATTTTTACCTCTTTCTTCTTCTTCTAGTACAATCCCTTTTCTACCTCTTAGTCTCTTTTTTATATCATCACAATAAACTCAAATTATACCTACATCTTCTAAGTATATTCCTATGCTTTTCTTGAATTCTATATTTGAAGATCAAATGATTTGTTCAGCTCTGATCTTTTCATCAAAAACAAATAAAAATCCACTATTTTCCACTATATATTCATTGAATATCCATGTTTTTTCTCTGAATGATAATGCTTAATTTTGCTGGATAGTTTATTCTTGACTGCAGTCTAAAATCCTTTATCCTCCAGAATATCATATTCCAGTCCCTTCTATACTTAAAAGTAGAAGCTTCTAGGTCTTGGGTAAACCTGATTGTGGCTCCTTGACATTTGAATTGTTTATTTCTGGCTGCTTGCAATATTTTTTCCTTGATCTGATATTTCTGGAATCTATTTTTCAGATCAGTTGTTTTTCTGAAGATGTTATTTTACATTTTCTTTTTTTTTTCTTTTGGTTTTGTTTGACTGATTTTAATGTCTCTTTGAATCATTCACTACCATTTGTTCAATTCTAACATTCAGTGAATTATTTTCTTCAGTTAGCTTTTTTTTATTCCCTTTTGCATTTGGCCAGTTGAACTTCTAAATAAATTGTTTTGTTCACTGGATTTTTTTCCATTTCACCAATTCTATTTTTAGGTAGTTGTTCTGTTTCCATTTCACCAATTCTGTTTTTCAAGGAGTTGCTTTCTTTTTCTGTGCTGTCAAATCTATTTTTTAAGGAGTTATTTTCTTCAAACAATTTCTGCATTTCCTTTTCCAAAGCTCTCAATTCCTTTCCCCAGTTTTAACTATTTTTAAGATCCTTTAAAATTAACTACAATTATCCCTTCCACATTGCTACTTTAACCCTAAACTATGAATGGGTATAAGAAATTAAATGGGAATTTTGGGGAGTTTTGTGGAAGCCACAGACAACATGTGAAGACCAGCATATGACACAGAAAAAAGTTTAGAAACTCAGAAATGCATAAAGTATGTGTAGTATTGTATAATATCAACATATTTTATTTTTAAATACCATAATAATTCAGACTTCTTCTCTGGTCTGAATAAATAAAATTTTATATGAATTTTCCAGATTGTGGGGACTGTACCCTTTGACTCTGGGATATGAAAGGGATAATTGTTGTCACCAGCTCCCCAGAAGTTCTCATTGCAGTGTTCTTTCCAATCACCCTAGCATGAATCAATACCAGTCTTCACGTGTAAGCTTCTCATGTCCTTCTTCTGAAGAATTTGGTCCTGTCATACTCAGATAAAACCCCATAAAACCCACCAGACTCTATTTGATGAGGAGTTCCCTTTGGGGCCAGGGCTGCAGTGGATCTAACTTGTTTCTATTCTTTTTGGCAGTCTTTCTTTATTGTACATGTGCCCCCTCAATAAATCTGATTTGCAGTGCTTTCTTGTGTGTTCCACATTTCCCTGTCCTAGATGTTGGTAGCTGCAATCTTGTTTTTTTTTTTCCTTTTTTTTAAAATTAAAACTTTTTATTTTCAAAACATATGCATGGAGAATTTTCCAACAATGACCCTTGAAAAACCTTGTGTTCCAAATTTTCCCCTCCTCCCCCCCCCTTCTCCTAGATGGCAAGTAATCCAATATATGTTAAACATTTCAACCTTTTTATCTTAAGATATTTCCTCCTCCATTTCCTACCCAACCTTCTCACCTCCAACTCCCTTTAAAGGGAGGCAAATGCAAAAACATGGAGATAGGATATAGAATCTTGTCATTGAGAGCAGAATAGCATAGAGGAAAGGGGAGAAATACATAATGAAGTTAGAAAAGTAAGCTGAGGCAAGGTTATGAAAGGTTTTTAAAAGTGAGAGGAATTCACATTTTGTCCTATAGGCAATAAGGACCCACTGAATTTTGAGTAGAGGAATGACATGGTTAGATTTATGCTTAAAAGAAATCACTTTGGTTATTTCAGAGAGAATTTACTAGAACAGGGGCAGGAGAGTTGAAGTAGAGAGACCAATTAGAAGTCCATTGTTCAGGTAAGAGACAAGGAGAACTTGATCTAAGGTGATAGTAGTATAAACAGTGAGAAAGGGAGGAAAATGAGAAATATTATAGAGGTCAGACCTGGCAAACAGCAGGATTTTACAATTGATTGATTATGTGGGGTGAGAAAAAGGGGAAATTTCATAGGTGGGAGAGAAGTAAATAAGAAATAAGGAAATAAAGACAGAAAATAATGAGCCTTTTTAGGAGTTTGTCTAGGAAAGGAAGGAGAGATAAAGATCTGTAATTTAAGACTGAATCAATTGAATGTTTTTTTTTTTCCTTTTTTTTTGTTTGGTTTGATTTTGAGAATTAATGAAGGATCAAATATAAAAGCATTTATTAAACATTTACTTTTTGCCAAATACTGTCTTAAGTGCTGGCAAAAATCTTAGACATCTTTGCTTTTGTTCTCAAGAAACTCATATTTTAATTGGGGGAGACTACACATAAAAGGAAGTTCACCAATTTGCAGAAGAGAAGACCCAAAGAACTAGGTTACAATAGCAAGACAAATAATAGTGGAGGGCACAGGGTTAGAGCAGATAGTAAAGCCTGGAGAATCATAGGAGGTAGTTGCAGAATGGCTGATAAAGCTTCATGATCTTAATGCCATTCAGGTTTTGTTTTTTAGTTTATTGGATTTAAAAAAAATTTTCACAGTGCTTAGAATAGTGCATAGCACATAGTAAGTGCTCAATAAATGACATTTGATTGACTAATTGATCATCAAAAGTAAAAGAATTGATGACTCCAGTTACATTCAAGATATGTGAACTTCATGCAGCAAAGATGGGCTCTGGGTTGTTGTGGTGATTGTTGCAATTGCTATTCCTTAGTTCTTTAAGAGGACCAATGATAGATGATTAATTTGCAAGTTAATTGGATTTAAGTGAGGTGGGGTTTCTCACCAGTTTTTCTGAGACCAGTAGTAGGACATAGGTCAGGACACTAGTGAAGGCTCCTCATACAGTGGGAAATCTTGGCCATTTTAAGCTAAAGTCCCAGTTCTTAATTTGTCTGAGACAATCCATTTAGTGGTTAAAGGCTAGGTAAAAATTGAGAAGAATAATGACTTAATTTAACTTCACAAAAAAATTAGTTTGGCAAAGGAATGCCCTCAGAGTTTCTGGCCAAACAGAAAAAACTTCCATTTATTCTCATCCTAAATCATCAAAACCGAAACAATGAGCAATTGAGTTCTGAGTAGACTGGAGATGGATTAGAAAGGAGACAGGAGGAAGAAGTTCCCATAGTGGCAGTGTGATGATGACAAAGATTGCAGGCATTTGGGGTGGCAGAGAAGGAATCAGTGAGAAAGGAGAGAAGGCAGCTTAGATGGGGAGAATGATTGAGGAGGGAGCATCCCTAAAGATATGAGAGATTTTTAAAAAAGAGAGAGAGAGAAAAGAAGAATAAAAACAAAACAAAACAAACAAAAAAAAAAGATATGAGAGATTAATATGGAGTGTGATCAGCCTTGTCAAGGAAGAAGAGCTAACTCCCCTTCAGAGAGTAGGACAAAGGGAAAGAATGAGGACTGCTGGGAGTCGGGTTGAGATAGTGGGAAGAAAAGAAAAGGAAGTTCCTGATGGATAACATGGGACTCTTGTCTCAAAGCATTCAACTCTCAAGTGAGGGGCTCAGGGAAACAAAGGCAGAAGGAGGGATAGAGCCCTGGGGAATAGAAGTTCCTGGAAAGGACCATAAATTCAGTTCTGACAGGTTGGGAGAATGGAGGAAGGATCATATCCTGATAAGGAGCTAGGAGACACTGAGTCTGAGACCAGAAAGATAATGCCCAAATATTGGAGATAAGACATCCGGAGTTTTATGACTCTTTGAAATGCCAGTGGCCATAACTCTGCAGCCCCAATTATCTCAGTCCTAATGGCCAGGAAGGAAAGTTGTCATCAGGGAAATTGAGAACAATTCAGGGAAATTGAGGCAGAACAATTAAGGGAAACTGAGACAGGGGAACTGCAGCACAACACTTTGTGGAGAAGAAAGGGAGAGGAAGTTATAACTGCAAGCTCGAGAAGAGGAAGGAAGCCTTGGAATATTGATTGTAGAGAACTTAATAAAGAATCAGTAGGAATTAAATGAAAATATTTCTTTTTTTTTATAAAGCTTTTTATTTGCAAAACATATGAGTGACCTTTCAACATTGACCTTTGCAAAAAAACTTTTTTTTTCCCAAGCTTTTCCTTTCCTTCCCCCCACCCCCCACCCCTAGATGACAGGTAATCTAATACATGCTAGATAGGATAAATTATATGACAAGTACAATACATGTATACATATCTATACAGTTATCTTACTGCACCAGAAACATCAGATCTAGAAAGAGAAGAAGAAAAAAAACAACCTAAGAAGGAAAACAAAATGCATAGAAATATTCACAGAAAGCGTTAAAATGCTGTGTTGTGGTTCACTCTCAGTTCCCACAGGCCTCTCTCTGGATGTATATGACTATCTTCATCGCAGCACAACTGGTTTGAATCACATCATTGTTGAAGAGAACCATGTCCATCAAAATTGATCATCGTATAGTCTTGTTGCTGTGTATAATGTTCTCCTGGTTCTGCTGATTTCACTCAGCATCAGTTCATGCAAGTCTCTCCAATCCTCTCTGAAATCCTCCTGTTGGTCATTTCTTACAGAACAATA
>JAJPUD010004212.1:99377-126051 GCA_023553655.1 Myrmecobius fasciatus
TGTTTATAATATCATTCTTTATGCCTAGATCATGAATCCATTTTGACCTTATCTTGGTATATGGTGTTAGGTGTGGGTCAATGCCTAATTTCTTCCAGACCAGTTTCCAATTATCCCAGCAGTTTTTGTCAAATAGTGAGTTTTTATCCCAAAAACTGGGGTCTTTGGGTTTATCAAACACAAGATTACAATTGTCATTGAGTATTTTGTTCTGTGAACCTAACCTATTCCACTGATCCACTACTCTATTTCTTATCCAGTACCAAATGGTTTTGGTGACCACTGCTTTATAATATAGTTTTAGATCTGGTGCAGCTAGGCCACCCTCATTTGCATTTTTTTCATTAATTCCCTTGAAATTCTTGACCTTTTGTTTTTCCAGATGAATTTTGTTGTTATTTTTTCTAGTTCAGTTAAATAATCTCTTGGGAGTTTGATTGGTATAGCACTAAATGGATAGATTAGTTTAGGAAATGAAAATATTTCAATGTAGCTATGAAGACCAGGTTGAGATTAGATATTACCACTTTGTAGTAAGTCCCATAAATACTGATATGTGACTTGTTCCAGCAATATTCAAATAAGAGTGGAGAAAATGGATAGCAGGGGCAACTCAGGGTTGAGGTTTGTCAAGACATGTCTGGTGATAGGACAAGAGATTGAAAAATATAGAAAAATTATTTTCCTTAAAGCACAGGTCTCACAATATTACCCAGTAAATTGCAATTATTTCCAGAATCAACTATAAAATTTTCTCATATAAAGACCTTTGCAGCTTTACCCCTTTCTAATTTTTCATTCCCCTTAAGCTTTGCTCCCCCATTCACACATGCTATATATCCAGACATGCTGGTCTACTGTCCATTTCTCACTCCATTGGCTCATTTTCACTGGCTGTCTCCAATGTCTAGAATGCTCTTCCTCTTTATTTATGATTCCTGTAGTTTACCTAGCTTCTCTCATTAACTGAAATCTTCACCTCTGGCATGAGGTCTTTTCTAGACCTTCCCCCTTCACCTCCCAGATTAGCTTTTACTTAAACCGTATTTATCTTATATGCACATGGTTACATAATCTTCCCTCAAACATGCCTTCCCCATTATAATGTGAGCTTTTTGAGAGAAAGGTCTATTTTCATTTTGTCTTTTTTTGTATTCCCACTGCTTAGAACAGTTCACAGTTCTTTGTTGTTTGGTTATTCCAGTTGTGTCAGACTCTCTGTGACCCCATTTTGGGTTTTGTTGGCAAAAATACTGGAGTGATTTGTTATTTCCTTATCCAGTTAATTTTATAGATAAGGAAATTGAGGCAAACAGGGTTAAGTGACTTGCCCACAACTAATAAATGTTTGAGGCTACATTTGAATTCAGGAAGATGTATTCCTGATTCCAAGTCCAGTTCTGCATCCACTACCCCACCTGGCATATGATAGACACTTAATAAATGCTTGTTGAATTATTAACTGTGCATAGTTAACTAGTGTCTAGTTGAGGAGCAATACCGTGAAGAAAACCAAGTGAGAGTACATCAGAGGTAATGGAAAAGAAGAACAATAAGGGGTGAAGAGATTGGAGGTCTCTAAGGATAAGAAACAGGATTAACAAGAAACAACTAACCACAGTAACTGCCTCATGTTAGAGAAACACAAATATAAGCCACTGGTGTGAAGAAAAGCCATGATACACAAAATCCTGGGAAAACTAAAAAGCAACTTGGCAAAAATTAAGGCTAGAGTATATGTGATATATAACATATAAGTTGCAAATAGATGTCTACCTTAAAGATTAAGTTCTCCTCAATAAAAATTGTGAGAAAATGAAAAGAGGTACCTTTCAGAAATGTAGTTAAGAAAATTCTCAATCAAGCAAAGAATAGAGTAGAACAAAAAAGAACCCTCCCAAAGGTAATTACAATTGCATATGTTTAAAATGTTTTACACCAACAAAATCAACATAGCTAGGATAAGAAATGAAACTATCAATTGGGAAAAAACCTTTGTATCACAATCTTTAATATGACTATGATATCCAATATACATAAAATTAAGAACCAATAAACAGTCAAAAGACATGAACAATTTTCAAAAGAATATGATAATCATATAAAAAAGTTCCAATTCACTAAGAATAAGATAAATACAAATTAAAAAAATTTTGCCTCATATCCATCAAATTGGCAAATATAATATAGAGTGGAAACAGTTAAAGTGAGAGGAATTATGGGAAGATAAACATACTGATATCTTGTTGGGGAAACTAGGAATTGCTCCAACTGTTCTGGAAAACAATTTGGCAATATGTAAGAACATCCACCAAACTGCCTATACCATTCTATTCATTGATACCATTACTGGGCATATATACCTAAAGGAATATAAATATCAGAAAGAAACGTCATAGCAAACACATTATTATTGTTAGGTATTGTACCTAAGGGCAGCGGGTCTTATCTCTATGTTAAGAGTCTCACCTCTTTGTTAAGAGCTTCGGTGGGCATTCCCGCCACGCTCAGTGTGTCTAGTCAAAGGAGTGTCATGAGGAGCCAGAGGATAGATTATGGCAGTTCTTTATTCAGGATCTCATCTCCTCCATCGTTTCCATTGCTGTGCCATCTTTCCCATACCACTAGCCTAGCTTATATCTTCCCTCTTCTCCTAGCCTTATCTCATCACCTGACCCCTCCTCCTTGCTTACCTTCCTTTCCCACTCTGTGATCACGCCATTTGTCCATATTCCCACACCCAATCATCAGTAATTAAGTTTGTATTGAAAGGAGGTATTCAATTTTGGACGGTCTAGTTCTTCTTTCAATAACAGAGCACTTCCTCAAAACAAGCCGTTTTCTAAGACTTCTTTAAACAGCCATTATCATTATAATGAAACCATTACCAGCAATCTCTGACCAGTTTCGGGGTCTCCTGTTTCTCAAGGGAATCACAGACCACACCCTTTGATCCTCAATTCAAGGACAAACTTCTTTTACTGGGGTCCCAAAATCTCAGACCCTGACATATTGTAATAAAAATATGGAAACAAAATGAATTTCCATTGATGGGGTTTTGACTGATGGGATTGTGGCATATGAATATAATAACATATTCTTGTACTGAAAAAAATTATTAATGATAAATTCAAAGAGATCTGCAAAGAGTTGTATCAAGTGATTCAAATAACTTATCTGAAAAACCCACATCTAAACGAGGGTGAACCCTTAGTAACTACAATGAACATTCTTGGTTCCAGTGACTACAATCTCTCCCCTTAGAACAGAGATAGAAGATTATGGGGTGGAATATTATGTACATTATCAGATTTGTTTATGTAGTTGATCTGTTTAGTTCAGTTGTTTTTCTTTGTTCAAAGGAAGAACTCAATCAAAGAAGTATATCAGGAAATGAAAAACATTGATGAAAAACAAAAATAATTCAAAAGAAAAAATGGAGAAAAAATTAAAATTCTAGAGTGAAATATGAAGAAATAAGATAGAACAGTAAGGGGAAGGGGAACAAACATTTATTAAGTATTTACTATCTGCCAGGCACTGTGCACATTTTATAAATATTGTCTCATTTGATTCTCACAGCAACCCTTGAAGGCAAGGTTTAATTTATCTCCATTTTATCCTTAAGGAAACTGAGGCAGATTTGTCCAGGATCACCCAGCTAATAAGTTTCTCAGGCCAGATTTGCACTGAAGTCTTCCTGATTGCAAACTCAGTGCTTTTATCTACTACTCCTATTTAGCCAGCTCAAATCAAAGAGTTCTGGATCACAGAGATAGATAGCACAGTTAATTAAGGGTGATGGTGAAATTGAAGGAATAGCCTTGAATTTGGAAACTGAGGGAATTGGCATAATAGGAAGTAAGGATGTTGAAGGAAGCATGGACATGTATTTCAAAGACTACAAATCAAAGAACAAGGTTTGGCATGGGAAAGTAGATTCTGAGACAGATATTGAGCTCGTTGAAATTGGAGGAAAAATGACCAAAAGACTGGAAAATGACTATGGTAAGATTATGGATCGATTTGTAGAGTAAATGGAATAAATCTTTTGTGGAGAAGAGGTATGACCCAAGAGAAGGTCAGAAGAAATCTTGAGGAAAGAGTATATTCCTCTTGGTCCAAAGAGTTAGGAACACAAAAGAAATGCTTAGTGCTATGGAAAATAGCCAGGATTGCAAAGCTTTCTGGAAAGAGCCAGGTTTTCATTAATGCAAGAATTATTGAAGGAGTATGGAATAAAGAGATCTAGGATGATTCACTCCTAATTGTGTGGGGGCTCAAGAAGGCAAATCCTGAGAATACAATGTGAGAAAGGATTCTACAATAAAAAAAAAAAAAGACTCAAGTCTTTTAGTACCAAAAGTTGTAACTTGCCTTTGCCACTAGCATTGTGTTCCAAATTTGTACCCACTTTTCTCATTGATATTATGTGTACTTATAGGAGAATGTGCCTGGATTTAGGAGGGAAATGTTTTGTAGTAACTTTTGACGGTTATTTTAGCAAAAGTTTTTTTTAAGAGCTGTATCTCTGCTAAGAGTTAACAGGAGTCTATTATTGGTGTTTCTCAGTTCTTTCAATTGTGTTTTACTCCTCATGACCCCATTTGGTATTTTCTTGGCAGATAGTGGTTTGCCATTTTCTTCTCCAGCTCATTTTACAGATGAAGAAACTGAGGCAAACAGGGTGATTTGCCCAGGGTCACACAGCTGGTGGGTGTCTGCTCAGGTCTTCCTAATTCGAGGTCAGATGTTCTATCTGCTTGGATTCTAGGAGTTATCCTGTAGGTAGCTACTTCTAACACTATTTGCAGGGGCTCATATGTAGTGTTAGGAGTAGTTACCCACAGGATAACTCCTAGAATCCAAGGTAGTCAACACTCTCACCCCCATCTTCAGGATATATATACTCTGTAAACTCACCAGTGTCATGTTGTGGAGATATCCTAGAAAGTATGATGCACCTGTTGGGTTCTTCCTAAGCAGGTTCTTATGCTCTCTATTAAATGAATCCCTCCACATAGTAGAAGAAGACAAAAAAAAAAAAAAAAAACCTGAGAAAGTAGATTATTTTCACAGTTAAACCCTATTCTGTATATTCCAGAATGACCCAGTTTAGGGAGGTTTGGGCTACATAAATATAACAACAGAAAGAGACAGGCACTCAGAATTTCAGCAGTGCTAATTTCATACATTTTCCTTAATGCATAACATAGTGTGGGAAAAAGGAGTGGGTTGGGGGAAGGATAAGGAATCTTAAAAAAAAAATCAGGTCAAAAATAATGAAAAAAATTACATATGACTGATCCCAAACTTATTTAAACCTGACTGGTTATAATTTCCATTAATCAGAAAAGTATGACATCAGTCAATCTAAGAAAGTCAAATATTTCACATAGATTTGTAGAATGAATGTTGCTAACAAATGGCTCTAGGCTATCCAGTTCACCCAACTATCAGTCTAGTTTGCTTTTAACAAGCAAACTGACAGGTGGCTGTAAATACATTTGACAAAATTTTATATTATCCACAGGCTCATGGGGGAGGCCCAGAGCAAAGCCTATTTTTTTGAAGTTAGAAAAAAAGACTAAGTTATTATGTCCCATGAATCACTTGGGCTATAAATATTGAAATTTAGTTGAAAGCAGAGAGCTAATAATGTAAGGAGGGGTGGGATTCTATTCAATATTCGAAGTTTGGGGAGCATTAAATGGAAAATGCAAATGCAAATATGTTTCTTCTAGCTTCTGGAAATGAGAGAGAATGAGATAACTCTCACTCAAGTCCTGGGGGAAGATTTTTAGGTCTTGTGGAAAGAAACTTGATGACGCCTTGGAGGAAAACTCACATTTGGAACGGTGAGATGCCTCCAGGGCAATGAGGAGAAATGGTGTTAATTGTACACAGGAAGCATTTTAACATCAACTAGGAAGCTTTGACCATGCTACTCAGATTCATTATAGACTGCTGGATTAAGCCCCACTTCAACAGTTAAATGCAGCATTTTGCTGTCTTTAGAACTTATTTGTGGTCCCTTTAGGGTACAAAAAAAAAAAAAAAAAAAAAACCTCTTAACAAATAAAAGTTTATTCTGCTGACAAGGCTGGTAAGAAGGGTAGAGTCCTCCACTTCTAGTCATGGGTTGCTGGGACCTGGACCTGTGATTTCATTGTTAAAGAAAACTCCCAGGGAGGGGACTTTCTCCACCTATGCAGATTGACACCATCTCTGAAATTTAAGATCTTGGAGAATTGTTTGGAGCAGATATATCAAACACCAGGCCCCCAACACTTCCTGTGCAACCTGTACCAGATTAAAATGTATTTGGGAAATATTTAACAGAATAAATAAAAACATAATAAAATAGGGATCAAAAGTTAAAATTAAATCAATATGTAGTCCCTGGATATCATTATGCACAGTTTAGTAGCTTCCATTTCTATTTACTTTGACATCACTGGGCTGGAGCACCAGGAGATTATGGGATATTCCCAGTGTCACAAAGTCAGTAAGTGTCAGAAGCAACATTTGAATGCAAGTCCTCCTGCATGAGTCTAACTCTCTATTATGATATCACATTCTAATGATAATGTCGTCTTCATAAAAAAATCACAGGTCACAGACTGCAAGTTGGAAGGGTCCTCAGAGGTAATCAAATCCAACTTCCTCATTTTCAGATGAGGTACCAGGCAGAGGTAGCTGACTCACTCAAGATGATGATGATGATGATGATGATATTTAGCATTAATATAGCACTTTAAAGTTTACAAAACACTTTACAAAAATTATCTCATTTTATCCTTTAAAAAACTTTCTCATCTGTAAGATTCTATCCCCATTTTACAGATGAGAAAACTGAGGCAGACAGAGGTTTGATTCTTTGCCCAAGATGATGTAGCTAGTAGATAACTGAGGTGGCAGCTGAACTTGGATCTTCCTGACTCCAGATCAAGCACACTCTCCACTCTATAACCTAGCTGCCAAGATTATATGTGAAGTGCTTTGTACATTATAAAACATTATAATAATGTCGGTTATTATTTATCTAGAGGTATCAAAAGCCACATGAGGCCCACAATAATCCTGAGTGCATCAGAAACAGATTAAAAAGTAATTGGGAAATATTAAGCAGAATAAATAATCATTTACAGGAAGTATTTTAACATCAACTAGGAAGCTTTGTAAATTAGTTTTATCTGAATCCAAATTTTGACATCAAAAGACTTCAGTTTGATCACCAGCTCTGCAACCTTGTGACCTTGGGCAGATCATTTAATTCTCTGAATCTTAATTGATTCATCTGTAAAAATAATAATGTTAGATTAAGAGATCTCTAAGATTCTCTCTAACTCTAAATCTTGTGCTCCTTTGAGTGTGTGGTTCTGTGTGGATGGGTTAAGAGAAGGACAATCTAGTCTTATGGAGGATTTCAATGAAGAAATTCCTTCAATTAATAATAGCCTTGTCTTCAATTTACAATCTTAGAAACTTTCTTGGGGCCACTGAGGAGGTAAGTGACTTTCTCAACATCATAACATCAGATGGCAGAGGCTGGAACTCTACCCCCATGTTCCTGCTATCTCTTTTTCTTCTTACATCATGAATAGCCAAAAGAGGAAGGCACTGAAACCAGAGAGAAAAACACAAGAAGGGAAATTGTGACAATTAAGGGCAAATGTCATCCATGTTTCAATTTTGCCTAGGCTTTCCTTAGTCCTCAAAATGAATAATTTGGAACTCCAAAGCTGACTACAAATCATGTATGTTTTTGTTATTTATTGTTAATATCAGTACATTCATCATTTCCAGACAACAACATGAAGGTCTCCAGTTCATTGGGTGGATTCCCTTATAAAGAATACATGGAAAACTTAGTCAAGTATCTCATAGAAGGAGCAAGTATGGGGCTGTTTTAAGCTGCATGGTTGGAAGTAGTCTTTGAATTGATAAAGTCACAGACCCAGTAATGTATTATAATCATTTTTTTTAAATTTAGGAGGAAAATGTAGTTTTAAGTTGCCTGGTATTTTCCAAATGGGAAAAAATGAAGTCTCTGGCTCTCTGTTGTTCACAGACCAAATCACTTTAAAAAAAGAAGAGAAATTAACAGAATTGTAAGGAATTAGGTTCCCCATAATTCCCTATTTTTGTTCAGGTTTTGATCAAATAAACATCTTATCTAAAGTCCTAGTAATTCTGATGAATATAACTATCAGAAAATGTCTAGAGATCAATCATTCAATCAATAAATATTGATTAAGTATTTCTTATGTACCAGACACTGTGCTAAGTGCCAAGAGCACAGTCCTTGCCCTTAAAAACATATCCAAAAACACTGGAGACAAAAACCAAAAAGAAAATAATAGATCCAATAAGAAGGAGACCATTATTATGTTTATAAGTAAAAACTTATGAAGAGTCAGAGATAGAAATGAAGTGACTGAACAGCAAAGCAAAAAAAAATAAATAAATAAAAGTGGAACAGTAGTGAAATACTAAGCCTACAGTCTTGAATTTAAGAAAGTTTAAGTCCAAGGAATACCTAAGTCCAAATCCATCCTTAGATACTTAGTAGTTGTGTGATTCTGGCAAGCCACTTATTCTCTGTCTCTGTTTCTTCATTTGTAAGATGGGAATCATACTAGCACCCACCTCCCAGGATTGTTATGAAGATTGAATTAAATGATATTTATAAAATGTTTAGCACACTTCCTAGTACATATAGTGTTTTATAAATTGCTTGCTCCCTTTCTCTTTCCTTAAATTAAACCAAAATAAGTTCCTATTACTTTCACCCAATACTACCATTTCTGCATTCTTAGGCCTGGCAGAACCCATCTGATCCCTTAAAGGGAATTATCATTTCCCCCCAAACCTATAGCTTCTTCCATCTGAATCATATCCTTCCAACCAATGATGATTGGCTTTTCTATTGTGGCTATATGTCTTTTCAGCAATAACTGACTTGAATGTGTGTAAGAGAGAAGGAAAAAAACCCCATAATTTTCTTTCTTAAAATTTATTTTATTTTTAATTTATGGAATAAAACAAGCATTTCCATAAAATGGTACAATAAAAAGATGATTGCATGTGAAACTGAAAATCCACTATCTTTTCAGATATACAACAAAATTATCATGTAATATTTTTCTTCCCTCTATCCTCCTCCCAAAGATGGCTACAACTAAATACAAATAGGTATATGTATGTAAAATTATTCTTTGCATATTGCTATTTTATCAATTCTTTCTCAGGATGCAGATAACATATTTCTTCATATGTTCTTTATAGTTAATTTGGGTATTTATAATAATATGTATAATATTGATATATTTATTTTATTATGTATTTATATATTCATTTATAAATATTTATAACATATATATTTTTTTGCTTTTTTCCTGAGGCAATTGGGGTTAAATGACTTGCCCAGGGTCACACAGCTAGTTAAGTATCTGAGACCAGATTTGAACCCAGGTCCTCCTGACTTCAGGACTGGTGCTCTATCCACTGCGCCACCTAGCTGCCCCTATAACTTATATATAATTAATTTAAAATAACATTCCCCCAAAGTCATTCTTAAAATAACATTTCTGTTACTATACACATATTCTCTTGATTCTGCTCATTTCACTCTTCATTATTTTGTGCAAGTCTTACCATGTTTTTCTAAGATCATTGAGCTTATTTCTTATAGCACAGTATTATTCCATAACAATCATATACCACAACTTATATTGTCATTCCTCAGTTGATGGACATCCCTGTAATTTCCAGTTTTTGCCATCACGAAAAGAGTAATTTAAAACATTTTAGAACATATACATTCTTTTCCCCATTCTTTAATTATCTTTGGAAGTAGATGTAGTAGTGATATTGCTGGGTCAAAGGGACACAGTGTCTTTGGGCACAATTCCAGATTGTTCTCCATAATATTTGGATCAGTTTACAATTCCCCTAACAGTGATAATGGTTATCTAATCCACAGCAGTAGTAGGGCAAGAGGTTTTTCAAAGGACTTGCCAAGGCTTAATCTCCACTGGTTTAGCCTGAAAGAAAAAGAAACTATTTTTCACATCCTTGTGAGTTGTAAAAGTAGGATTTTAATAGATATTAATCATTAGTACTTTCATATTTGGTTAGCTCTATGATCTCAGTGATTCAGGTTCTCCCTCTCATGATGGTGAGCATAGCTATTCCATCCTGTATGATTTTTATCCATGTCCTCCCATAAATGTGCCATAGTGTCCACCTGACATGCCAGAAGCTTTCCCTTTGTAGGATAGAGTTGATGGGCTATCCTATGCTTACAAAATTATTTTTCCAATAATATTTTATTTTTCCAAATATATGCAAAGATAGTTTTCAACATTTAACTTTGCAAAACCTTGTGTTCCAAATTTCTCTCTCTCTCTCCCACTTCCTCCTCCCCAAGACAATAAGCAATCCACAGTAGGTTAAATATGTGCAATTCTTCTAAATATATTTCCATATTCATCATGCTGCGCAAGAAAAATCAGATCAAAAGAGAAAAAACAAACAATAGCAACAGAAAAATGATGCTTTGATCCACATTCAGCTGCCATACCTCTCTCTTTGGATGCAGATGGCACTTTCCATCACAAATCTTTTAGAATTGTCTTGAACCACCTCACTGTTGAGAAGAGATAAGTCCATCACAGTTTATCATCACATATTCTCCTGCTTCTGCTCACTTCATTCAGCATCAGTTCATAAAAGTCTCTCCAGGCCCCTCTGAAATCATCTTGCTGATTGTTTCTTGCAGAACAATAATATTCCATAACATTCATATACCATAATTTATTCAGCCATTCTCCAACTGATGAAATTGCAGGGGTGCTCATCAATTGAGAAATGGCCAAATAAATATAAAAATATTTATAATCAAGGACCTAGGAAGTTCTCAGATCCCATCACAAATTGTTTTTTTTTTTTTTTTTTTTTTTTTTTTTTTTTTTTATCAATTCCCTCTTTTAAACATTTCTAGCTAAGGTCACCTGAAGATACCATTGGTTATGTGGTAAATCATTTTTCACCCTGAATTATCCTTTTGACTTCTAACTGATCCTTAAAGACCTTTTAACCATCTTCTTTCCTACTTACCCCCTATCAACTTTAAAGCTAGGATTTCAAAGGAGTAGAAAGGGAAAAACAAACGTTTAAAAAAAAAACTGAATTAGGTCCAACATGTCTTAAGTCCTGAGGACTTTTACCCAAAACAGAAGAATAAGAAGAGCGGCCCACAATCTACTCACTGCCACCCCCAGACAGATGCTGTTGTTTTTCGCCTACGACTTTTTAAGGTTAGTGCTTGGCCCAGCAACTTGTTCCTCCCTTCCTTTTCTCCCCTCCCCAGCAGAATAAATTAGATACTTGCTCTAAGTAAAAACCAAATAAATTTAGAGTGACTAATTTCTTTTGAAATTTACGCTCTCTAAATGTACTACTGGTAATAGCCCCATGAGCAATGTATTCCCTTAATTTCTACTCTTTCATTGTGGAAGGAGTTTCTAAAACAAAAGTGAATTCTAAGCAAAGGGACAGGGCAGGAGAAAGTGGGGCAAGTGAGACATATTCTGGGGACATCTTAGACATCTTAACTATAGGGATTCCTGAAAAGCTCAATAACTACATTTCCACCAATGAAGGCTATGAAAGTAGAAAGTCCCTTTTTCTTACTTGTTTCTATTGGTCATTATGAATGAATGAATGAATGAATAAGCATTTATTAAATGCCTACTATGTACAAAGCACTCTAGAGAATCAATACAGTTCCTTCTCTCAAGAAGCTTACATTCTATTATGGTGTCAACGAATTGGAAATTGAGGGGATGACCCTCAAGTGGGACATGTCTAAACAACATGTGCTATGTGATATAATGAATACTATTGTGCTATAAAAATGATGAGTAGGTAGATATCAGAAAAACCTGAAAAGCCTTATATAAACTGATAGTGAGTGAAGAGAGTAAAATCAGAGTACTGTACACAGTAGCAGCAACATTGTAAGGATGATCAACTTTCATAGACTTACTTCTTCTCAGCAATATAATGAATTAAGACAATTCCAAAAGACTTGTGATGGAAAATGTTATCCACATTCAGAGAAAGACCTATGGAGTCTGAATGCAGATTAAAACATATTATTTTCACTTTTTTGTTGTTTTTTTTTCTTGCTTGCTTTTTTTCTCTTTTGTTCTTATTCTTCTTTCATAACATGATTAATGTGGGCATATTTTATTTTGATTTTACATGTATACTCTATAAAAGATTGTTTACTATTCTGGGGAGGGGGAAAAGGGAGATAGGAGCAAAAATTGGAATTAAAATTTTATAAAAGTAAATGTTGAAAACTAATAATTTTTTAATAAAGCTTTTTATTTATAAAACATATGAGGGATTTTTCTACATTGACCTTTGCAAAAACTTTTTTTCCCAAGCTTTTCCCCTCCTTCCCCCCACCCCCACCCCTAGATGACAAGTAATCTAATACATGCTAAATATGATAAATTATATGACAAATACAATACATGTATACATATCTATACAGTTATCTTACTGCACAAGAAACATCAGATCTAGAAAGAGAAGAAGAAAAAACAACCTAAGAAGGAAAACAAAATGCATGGAAATATTCACAGAAAGCGTTAAAATGCTGTGTTGTGGTTCACACTCAGTTCCCACAGGCCTCTCTCTGGATGTATATGACTATCTTCATCGCTGAACAATAGGAACTGGTTTGAATCACATCATTGTTGAAGAGAACCATGTCCATCAAAGTGATCATCGTATAGTCTTGTTCCTCTGTATAATGTTCTCCTGGTTCTGCTGATTTCACTCAGCATCAATTCATGCAAGTCTCTCCAAGCCTCTCTGAAATCCTCCTGTTGGTCGTTTCTTACAGAACAATAATATTCCATGACATTCATATAACATAATTTATTCAGCCATTCTCCAATTGATGGGAATCCTTTCAATTTCCAGTTTCTTGCCACTACAAAAAGGGCTGCCACAAACATTTTTGCACATGTGGGTCCCTTTCCCTCCTTTAAAATCTCTTTGGGATATAGGCCCAGTAGAAACACTGCTGGGTCAAATGGTATGCACAGTTTGATAACTTTTTGAGCATCGTTCCAAATTGCTCTCCAGAATGGTTGGATCCGTTCACAGTTCCACCAACAATGTATCAGTGTCCCAATTTTCCCACATCCCCTCCAACAGTTATCATTATCATTTCCTGTCATTTTAGCCAATCTGACAGGTGTGTAGTAGTATCTCAGAGTTGTCTTAATTTGCATTTCTCTGATCAATAGTGACTTGGAGCACCTTTTCATGTGACCAGAAATAGTTTCAATTTCTTCATCTGAAAATTGTCTGTTCATATCTTTTGACCATTTATCAATTGGAGAATGGCTTGAATTCTTATATATTTGAGTCAATTCTCTATATATTTTAGAAATGAGGCCTTTATCAGAACCTTTGGATGTAAAAATATTTTCCCAGTTTACTGCTACCCTTCTAATCTTGTCTGCATTCATTTTATTTGTACAAAAACTTTTGAATTTGATATAGTCAAACTTATCTATTTTGTGATTAATGATGACCTCTAGTTCTTCTTTGGTCACAAATTCCTTCCCCCTCCACAGGTCTGAGAGGTAAACCATCCTACATTGTTCTAATTTGTTTATAATATCATTCTTTATGCCTAGATCATGAATCCATTTTGACCTTATCTTAGTATATGGTGTTAGGTGTGGGTCAATGCCTAATTTCTTCCAGACTAGTTTCCAATTATCCCAGCAGTTTTTGTCAAATAGTGAGTTTTTATGCCAAAAACTGGGGTCTTTGGGTTTATCAAATACTAGATTACAATTGTCATTGAGTATTTTGTCCTGTGAACCTAGCCTATTCCACTGATCCACTACTCTATCTCTTATCCAGTACCAAATGGTTTTGGTGACCATTGTTTTATAATATAGTTTTAGATCTGGTACAGCTAGGCCACCCTCATTTGCATTTTTTTTCATTAATTCTCTTGAAAATCTTGACCTTTTGTTTTTCCAGATGAATTTTGTTGTTATTTTTTCTAGGTCATTTAAATAATTTCTTGGAAGTTTGATTGGTATAGCACTAAATAAATAGATTAGTTTAGGTAGTATTGCCATCTTTATTATATTCGCTCGACCTATCCAAGAGCACTTGATGTTTTTCCAATTGTTTAGATCTGACTTTATTTGTGTGGAGAGTGTTTTGTAGTTTTGCTCATATAGATCCTGAGTTTCCCTTGGCAGATATATTCCCAAATATTTTATACTATCGATAGTTATTTTGAATGGAATTTTTCTTTGTATGTCTTGCTGTTGCATTTTGTTGGTGAGGTATAAAAATGCTGATGATTTATGTGGATTTATTCTGTATCCTGCAACTTTGCTGAAGTTGTGAATTGTTTCTAGTAGTTTTTTAGTTGATTCTCTAGGGTTCTCTAAGAAGACCATCATATCATTTGCAAAGAGTGATAATTTGGTTTCCTCATGACCTAGTCTAATTCCTTTAATCTCTTTTTCTTGTCTTATTGCCAAGGCTAGCATTTCTAATACAATATTGAATAGTAATGGTGATAGTGGGCAACCTTGTTTCACCCCTGATCTTCTTGGGAATG
Source organism: Myrmecobius fasciatus (assembly GCA_023553655.1). Taxonomy (NCBI): domain Eukaryota; kingdom Metazoa; phylum Chordata; class Mammalia; order Dasyuromorphia; family Myrmecobiidae; genus Myrmecobius; species Myrmecobius fasciatus. The sequence goes on from JAJPUD010004212.1 coordinate 114,058, forward strand.
GTTCCAGTTTATCACCATTACTTATGATGCTAGCTGATAATTTTAAATAGATGCTACCAACTATTTTAAGGAAAAGTCCATTAATTCCTATACTCTCTAATGTTTTTAATAGGAATGGATGTTGGATTTTATCAAATGCTTTTTCTGCATCTATTGAGATTATCATATGGAAAACTAATAATTTTTTAAAGCTTATATTCTAATAGGTAAAGAATATAATATGACATAATACAATGTAAAATAATATGATTAGTACAAAATGACACAAAAGAATATATATATGCGTATATATATATATATATATTTCAGCTATAAGTCAAATGGAAAGGTTTGATAGTCAGGGGAAAAAAAGATGTGAATGCATCTTCTTTGTTTTTTAAAGCTTTTTATTTTCAAAACATATGCATCTATAGTTATTAATATTCACCTTTGCAAAACCTTGCATTCCAAATTTTTTTCTCCCTCTTTTCTTTCCACCCCTCCCCTAGACAACAAGTAATCCAATACATGTTAAACATGTACAATTCTTTTATACATATTTCCATAATTATCATGTTTCACAAGAAAAATCTAGATCAAAAAGGAAAAAAAATGAGAAAGAAAACAAAAATGCAAGCAAACAACAACAAAAAAAGTGAAAATACTATGTTGTGATACACAATCAGTCCACACAATCCTCTCTCTGGGTGCATTTGTCTCTCTATAACATGACCATTGGAATTGGCCTGAATCACCTCGCTGTTAAAAACAGCCACATCCATGAGAATTGATCATCCTATAATCTTATTGTTGCCGTGTATATTGATCTCCTGGTTCTGTTCATTTCACTTAGCATCAGTTCATGCAAGTCTCTCTAAGCCTCTCTGAAATCATACTGCTGGTCATTTCTTACAGAATAATAATATTCCATGACATTCATATATCATAATTTATTCAGCCATTCTCCAACTGATGAGCATCCACTTACTTTATAGTTTCTTTCCCCTACAAAAAGGGCTGCTACAAATATTTTTGCACATGTGGGCCCTTTTTCCTTTTATATGATCTCTTTGGAATACAGACTCAGTAGAGACACTGCTACATGAAAGAACATGCACAGTTTTATAGTTCTTTGGTCATAGTTCCAAATTGCTCTCCACTATGGTCGGATCTGTTCACAACTCCACCAACAATGTATCAGTGTCCCAGTTTTCCCACATCTCCTCCAACATTCATCATTATCTTTTCTTGTCATCTTAGCCAAACTGAGAGGTGTGAGGTGGTACCTCAGAGTTGTCTTAATTGAATGCATCTTCCTTAAAGGTGTTTCCACTGATAAAATCACATCTATTTCTGAATTTGAAACATTTGACACTACTAAGGACTTTGGTCCTTTCTTTTTTCCATTTTCAGTGGCTCCATGAGGAAAGGAAACTGCAAAGGAAAATGCCAAGTCACATCTCCACAAGCAATGTTGCACTGGACTATGGCTTCATAGGACCAAGTTGGAAATAGGACAATTGACCTAGAGAAAAGAGGGCTTTCCTCAAGACTATTAGGCTTTTCTGCTCATAGATGTACAGATTTTGATTAGTGATTGGTGTTGGTAGAAATAAAAATGATAGTTTTTCATTTCAGTCTTTCTAATTCTTTGTGATCCCATTTGGGGTTCTCTTGTTAAAGATACTGAAATGGTTTGCCATTTCTTTCTTCGGCTCATTTGACAGATGAGGAAAATGAGGCAAACAATATTAAAGGACTTACCTGAGGTCACACAGATAGTTAATGACTGAGACCAAATTTGAACTGAAGTTCTCTTTATTTTAGTCCTGGCACTCTATCTACTATGCCATCTAGCTGTTCCTTTGTTATATAATAAAAAATGCCTTTTTATACAATGTTTCAAGGTTTGCAAAGTTCTTTCGTACATCCTCATAACAATCTCATGAATTAAGTACTATAGGCAGCATTATCCCCACTCTATAGATGGGGAAACTGAGACTGAAAGAGGTTGAGGGATTTGCCCAGATGATGCAGCTAATGGGGGGAAGGAAGCAAAATTTGAACTCATTTCTTTCTGAATGTAAATCAATTGCTTTATCCTTTAATCTATACTGTTGTTACCACTCTCAAAAATAAAAAAAAAATTTGATCAATTGCAGTCAATTTAAAAACAATAGAATTTTAGAGCTGGGATAAAATAATCCTGCAGTACATATCAAAGACAGTATTATACTAAGCAGCATGAGGAATATTCAAGGAATTAATAATATAGTTGGAGATACCTTGCATGTGAATACAAAAAAGTTAATAATAATGGGCAGTTCATATGTTATATATGCATGCCAAGTACCTAAGATGTGGTTCAGAAAATGCATGTTCCCTGATCTCTCCCATTGTTGTTTGGTTTTTGAGTAATGTGCTATGATATAGGTAAAATCCAGCCTAGAGTTTGTCTTGACTCAAGATAATTATAATTAAATAATTGTGCCAAACTCAAATAGAAACAGGCTATAGAACTGAATTGTATTCCTAATTTTCCAATACATTTCCCTATTTTATTTTAATCTGTTTTTACCACATTCAGGAGTGCTATGGGTTGCATGTGGCCTGCATATTTGAAATTTAAGTACTTAAATAAACTTACAAATTACTTAACCTTTCTGAGTCTCAGTTTTGTCATCTTTAACCCACCCTTTTTAAGAGATTGAACTAAATTACTTTTAAGGTCTCTTTCATCTCTAGGTCTATGACTCTATGAAAGAGACAGTGGGGTATGGAGGAAATCACTTTCTATCTCAATTCATGAATCCTAAATATGATCACTTACCATTCCTAAGGTCCAATTATGTTATCTCTGGATTTATATTCTTCTTACTACCTTGGGGACTGGCCATCCATGGAGAGCCATTCATCCTCTCTTCTGGAATAAAATTCAATCTTGAGAAGCACAACCCTTACACAACCTCTACTTTTATATGAGAGAAGTTGGTCTCATATTGTGTCCATTTCTGTTTCTCTCAGGAAAAAAACCTTTTATAAGGTCCCTGTATTTTACAACCTGTACCCCATGGAAACATTCTTCATAACACATTTTCATTTCTATTTCTATATTGAGATCCTCCTACCAACCCTCACCCCCACTCCCCACCCCCATCCAAGAGTGTGCTGCAGCTAGCTTGGACTGGATCCCAGCCCATAGTTAAATTTTCAGTGTCAGCTTTAGAATAAGGAGAATGATAGCTTGGAAATCAGCAAAACCTACAAATCAGGGCTATGTTTTTTACTGTTTAATCTGAAACCCAAAGCCCATTGGTATGAGACTATCTTCTTTGGTAGAGATCAATGGAGATCAATGATGGAGAGGCAGGGTGGAGCTGGTATCTCCTTTCTATTTATTCTCTCCCAGTTCTTTTTTTTTTCTTTTTTTCTTTTCTCTTTTCTCTCTTTTTTTTTTTTTTTTTTTTTTTGCTTTTTGCTGAGGCAATTGGGGTTAAGTGATTTGCCCAGGGTCACACAGCTAGGGAATGTTAAGTGTTAAGTGTCTGAGACAAAATTTGAACTCAGGTCCTCTTGACTTCAGGGCTGGGATGCTATCCACTATGCCACCTAGCTGCCCTCTTTCCCAGTTCTTAAATCTCTCTCTGAACTTGCCTCTGTAGTTCCTATTGCTTCTGGATTCCAGCATTGAGAAAGTAGATAGACAATTCTACTTCAGGTTACCAAAGAGAGGCTAATATTTTGTGAAGAAGCTGATGGGAAAGGATTCTCCATCATGTCCTTGTCCCTAACTTGCTATAGTAGAGACTTTGGGGAGTTTTCCTTTAGGTGAGACCTAGGACTCTTTCACTTGATTGAGTTATTATCTCATTCCCAATGGGAGAGCTCCTATATTCCATATTATCTAGTATATATCCTATATATACTTTCTCTGATTTCTATATTGCTTTGAATTTGAATGAATGGGTTTATTTTGTGTGTTCATTGTGGAATTGGTACTTGGGGGAGAGAAAGTTAAGCCTTGGACATAAAATTTAGGTCCTTTCTCCATTAATAAACAGTGATCAAGAGTTTAGTCTAAACTTGAAAATTACATTTCCTAGACCAGGGTTTCTTAAACTTTTTTTAACTTATGACCCCATTGTGCCCAAGGAATTTTTATGTGACCCCAGATATACAGGTATATAAAAAGGCATACATTAGCTGATGACAAATCATGATTTTGTTTTGCCTCAGTTTCCCTGAATTGTTTTGCCTCAGTTTCCCTGATGGCAACCCCCCCTTCCTGGCCATTAGGACTGAGATAATTAGGGTTGGGAGCTCTGGCCACTAGCATTCCAAAGAGTCATAAAACTCCAGATGGCTTATCTCCAATGTTTGGGCATCTTTCTAGCTCAGACATCCTATCTCCTAGCTTCTTCACTCCCAACTTATCAGAATTCATGATCCTTACTTACTTACTTCCAACCTGTCAGAACTGAAGTTATGGTCCTTCCTGGAGTTTCTGCTCACCAGTATTCTGCCCTCCCTTGCCCTTTTCCCCTGATCGCTGGAGACCTATAAGAGTTTCTGGAATCTCTCTTGTTGTTGGATGCTTTGAGACAAGAATCCCATCCACCTGGCTGGCTCTGGCTCTGGTTAATATGACCGCCAGTCGAAACTCTTCACTATTAAAATATTAAAAACCTCTAATCTCTGTCTTGCTTCAACTTCTCCAGCATTACAATGTCACAACCCTCACATTCAGTTACAAGACCCCATATGAGATGACAAACCACAGTTTAAGAAACAATATTTAAGGGACCAGATAGAAAAAATTCTAGCTCATCACCCTCTCTCTCCAAGGAGAACAGAGTGGCCAAATTTTTAGCCCTGATCTCAGCTTCTCCTCCTGGCAGGAAATAAAGTTTCTCTTAGAGAAATATAGGGGATGAAAAAACTATAGGTGTTTATTCTAATTGCCTTTAAGCCACACAATGGCATCACCATGCTACATGTGAGGGACAGCTTTGTTACAGTTATCTAGAATTAAGAAAGAAATCAATAAAGCAAATTAAATTTAAAAGCATGTCCTACATACATTTCATCCCTTTTCCCTTAGCTAGTTGTTAAATATCAGCATACCCCTTTCCCTATGCTACTCTGATCCCTTACAGGATATCTCTCTACTCTACCTGCCACATTGATTCACTTATAGGATAAAGTTAGGATTTAGTACATGAAACATCAATTTGTCTATTCCACCTTTACTCCTCCTTACTCTTTCAAATCCTCTTAAATCTTTAGATACTTAGATCTTTTTTTTTGTCCCTGGATAAATCACTTTTCCTTTTTAAAAAACTCTTCAATCTGATTTACTTGTTTTCTAAGGGGTTTTAAATGGGCATCTTAACAATAGCCTATAAACAGAAGAGAATTGATTTTGTTTGATGCTTTGTTGATTATTGTACTTAACCGCCTTGTTTCTTTTGTTTGAGAATTTACAAGTCTAATTTTCTCTTACCTTTGATTTTTTTTTTTATTATTTTGTGTTTTGATTTTTGGCAAAGTGGCTCAAATGCCTCTCTTATTGAAGCTCTTTTTTTTGTTTCCTCCATTAATTATTAGGCTCAGTTTGTAGTATATGTTATTGAGTATTGCGACTTACACTACTTAGCTTTCTCAAATATATTATTTAATTTAATTTTTTTTATTTCTTATGATTGCAGAGTAATCCTGAGTTATTTATATTGAAATGATAAGGTTCCTTTCATAGCCTGAGACCTTTTTCTCCTACTGGAAAATTTGTATTTTGGTATTAAAATTCTGAAATTTAACCACTATGTGCCTTGGCATTTAAAATTTCTCATTGGAAACCATTATGGATTTCACTCATGGGTACTTTGATATCTACATTTAGAGCATTTTTTAAAAAATGTACTGCAGTGAGATCAATGATCATTAAATTATCTTTGCACAGCCTATCTTCAAGTCAGTCACTTAGACCTATTAGTTTTTGCTAATTCTGCTTTGAGTATTCTGGCCCCTAACCTAATTTCCATCCAAGTATTTTCTTTTAAAAGTTTTATTTCTCATTTAAACCATTCTTGAGTATCTTATTGTCTTGTGACCTTTGGGAAATACAAAAATTATCTTTTTTTTCCTTAGGGAATTTTGGTTCATTATCTTTCAAACTATAATATTCAGTTAATTTAATACATGTCCAATGTCATCAATTTATCCACACAATGGATATCCAGCCTTAGACTCTGCTGAGGTTGAGTCTCACATCATTAGCTCCTTATTAAACATTTCCTTCGGATGTCCTGTAGGCATTTCAAACTCAAAGTATCCAAAACAGAATTCATTATCTATTCCCCTAATGCTACCTCTCTTTTTAACTTCCCTATTTCTGTTGAGAGCCCCACCATATTTCCATTTACTCAGAATCATTCTTGACATCTCACTCTTCCTCATCACCCATACATAATAATTTCCCAAGTCTTATTGATTCGATTTCCACATCTTTCATCTGTTCCCTTATTTTTTTAAAGTTTTATTGATATGTTTTGATTTCATGTAACATTTTTAAATTACCCCAAGGGCATGAGAGAGCTTTTGTAACAAAATAAACTGATCAAACAAAACAAATAATACAGTGACTTTATGTGAAAGTACATAAGACATTTTCAATCCATAACACCCCTTCCCTCTCTGGTGATGTATGTATATGTTTATATATCTATGTAGATATCTCATAATTTATTCAACCATTTCTCAATTAATGGGTAGTCCTTAAGTTTCCAGGGTTTTTACAGTTGTTGTTGTTGTTTACCATTAAAAAAAAAAAGCTGTCATGAATATTTTTATACATATTGAATCTTTTCCTCTTTCTTTGATCTCTTTTGGCTATAAAATTGGCAGTGGTTGGTTGTTTGGTTGGTGTTCTTTGTTCTCAAAGAGAACCAAAATGAATCACTATGTTGGAGTCAAGATATAGTGTGTCCAGCTGTGGCTTATTAGACCAATGTGAGCTTGGAAAGCTCTAGCATGAATTGGACATAAATATTTGGGAGTAGAAATATTTGGGAATATTTGGAGTAGAGATGTCTCCAAATATGTGTATCTCATGTTTCTCTTGAACTGTTGCAACTCTGCTTTGCTCACAGAGCACAGCATCTTCTCTAACGGGTGGTTGATTCCACTATCTCCCATGTCTCACAATTAATTATGAATTCTTTTTTTTAATTGAAAATATTTATTTATTTATTTATTTTTATCCTCCAAAATATTTTTTATTTACATAACATACGTATGGGTAGTTCCTCAGCATTGATCTTTACAAAGATTTCTGTTACAAATTTTACCACCAGTCCCCACCCCTCCCCTAGATGGCAGGATATCCACTACATGTTAATTATGTTAAAATACTTGACAAATCGAATATATGTATATATATTTCCACACATCATTGTTGAGCAAGAAAAATCGTATCTACAAGAAAGAAAAATCAGATAAAGGAAACACAATGCAAGCAAACATCAATCAAGAGCATGAAAATATTATGTTGTGCTCCACATTTCACATCCCTCTCTCTGGGTGTATATGTCTTTCTTCAGTGAACAATTGGAGGTGGTTTGAAACATTTCATTGTTGAAGAGAGCCATGTCCATCAGAATTGATTGTCATATAGTACTGTTGTTGCCGTGTATAATGATCTCCTGGTTCTGCTCATTTCACTCAGCATCAGTCCATGTAAGTCTCTCCAGGTCTCTCTGAAATTGTCCTGCTGGTCGTTTCTTACAGAACAATAATATTCCATAATATTCATATACCATAATTTATTCAGCCATTCTCCAATTGATGGGCATCCGTTCAGTTTCCAGTTTCTAGCCACTACAAAAAGAGCTGCCACAAACATTCTTACACATGTGGGTCCCTTTCCTTCCTTTATGATTTCTTTGGGATATAAGCCCAATAGAAATGCTGCTGGGTCAAAGGGTATGCACAGTTTGATAACTTTTTGAGCATAGCTCCAAATTGCTCTCCAGAATGGCTGGATCCATTCACAGCTCCACCAACAATGCATCAGTGTCCCAGCCTTCCCACATCCCCTCCAACATTCATCATTATCTTTTCCTGTCATTTTAGTCAATCTGACAGATGTGTAGTGGTACCTCAGGGTTGACTTAATTTGCATTTCTCTGATCAATAGTGATTTGGAGCACCTTTTCATATTACTAGAAATGGTTTTAATTTCATCCTCTGAAAATTGTTCATATCCTTTGACCATTTATTGATTGGAGAATGGCTTGAATTCTTATAAATAGGAGACAATTCTCTATACATTTTATAGATGAGACCTTTATCAGAACCCTTAAATGTAAAGATGATTTCCCAATTTATTGTTTCCCTCCTAATCTTTTTGTTGGTGTAATTGTGAACTGATCCATCTATTTTATTTTTATTTTATATTTTTTATTAAAGCTTTTTATTTCTATAACATATGTATGGGTAGTTCCCCAGCATTGATCTTTACAAAGCTTTCCATTACAAATTTTACCCCCAGTCTCCTCTCCTCCCCTAGATGGCAGGAAGTCCACTACATGTTAATAATGTTGAAATGCTTGACAAGTTATGCAAGAAAAATTCTATCTACAAGAAAAAAAAAGAAAATCAGAGAAAGGAAACACAATGCAAGCAAATATCAATAGAGATCATGAAAATGTTATGTTGTGGTCCATATTTCATATCCCTCTTTCAGGGTGTATATGGTTTTCTTCAGTGAACAATTGGAACTGGTTTGATACAATTCTTTGTTGCAGAGAGCCATGTCTATCAGAATTGATCATCATGTAATACTGTTGTTGCTGTGTATGATGATCTCCTGGTTCTGCTCGTTTTACTCAGCATCAGTTCATGCAAGTTCCTCCAGGCCTCTCTGAAATCGTCCTGCTGGTCGTTTCTTACAGAACAATAATATTCCATAACATTCATATACCATGATTTATTCAGCCACTCTCCAATTGATGGGCATCCCTTCAGTTTCCAGTTTCTAGCCACTACAAAAAGAGCTGCCACAAACATTCTTGCACATGTGGGTCCCTTTCCTTCCTTTATGATCTCTTTGGGATATAGGCCCAGTAGAAACACTGCTGGGTCAAAGGGTATGCACAGTTTGACAACTTTTTGAGCATAGCTCCAAATTGCTCTCCAGAATGGTTGGATCCATTCACAGTTCCACCAACAATGTATAAGTGTCCCAGTTTTCCCACATCCCCTCCAACTTTCATCGTTATCTTTTCCTGTCATTTTAGCCAATCTGACAGGTGTGTAGTGGTACCTCAGAGTTGTCTTAATTTGCATTTCTCTGATCAATAGTGATTTGGAGCAACTTTTCATATGACTAGAGATGGTTTTAATTTCATCATCTCAAAATCGTCTGTTCATATCCCTTGACCACTTATCTATTGAAGAGTGGCTTGAATTCTTATATATATGAGACAATTCTCTATATATTTTAGAAATGAGGCCTTTATCAGAACCATTAAATGTAAAGATGGTTTCCCAATTTGATGCTTCCCTCCTAATCTTGTCTGCATTTGTTTTATTTGTACAGAAACTTTTTAACTTAATATAATCAAAATTATCCATCTGGTGTTCAATTAGGAGTTCCAAGTCTTCTTTGGACATAAATTTGTTCCACCTCCACAGGTCTGAGAGATAAACTATATTACGTTCCTCTAACTTGCTTACAAAGTCCCTCTTTATATCTAGATCATGAAACCATTTAGATCTTATCTTCGTATGTGGTGTTAGGTATGGATCAAGCCCTAATTTCTTCCACACTAGTTTCCAATTTTCCCAGCAGTTTTTGCCGAATAGTGAGTATTTATCCCAAAAGCTGGGGTCTTTGGGTTTATCAAACACTAGATTGTTAAGGTTATTGCCTAGGTTGTCCTGATAACCTATCCTGTGCCACTGATCGACTGCTCTATTTCTTAGCCGGTACCAAACGGTTTTGATGACCGCTGCTTTATAAGATAGTTTTAGATCTGGTACAGCAAGGCCACCTTCATCTGCCTTTTTTTTCATTACTCCCCTTGAAATCCTTGACCTTTTGTTCTTCCAAATGAACTTTGCTACTATTTTTTCTAGATCTGTAAAATAATTTCTTGGGAGTGTGATTGGTATGGCACTACATAAGTAAATTAGTTTGGGTAGTATTGTCATTTTTATTATGTTCGCTCTGCCTACCTACAAGCACTTAATATTTTTCCAATTGATTAGGTCTGATTTTATTTGTGTGGAAAGTGTTTTGTAGTTTAGTTCGTATAGTTTCTGACTTTTCCTTGGCAGATAGATTCCCAAATATTTTATCTTATTATCTGCTATTTGGAATGGAATTTCTTTTTGTATCTCTTGCTGCTGAACTTTGTTGGTAATATATAAAAATGCTGATGATTTATGTGGATTAATTTTGAATCCTGCCACTTTGCTAAAGTTGTGAATTGTTTCTAGTAGTTTTTTAGTTGAGTCTCTAGGGCTCTCCAATAATACCATCATGTCATCTGCAAAGAGTAATAATTTGGTTTCTTCATTATCTACTCTTAATTCCTTTTATATCTTTTTCTTTTCTTATTGCTAAAGCTAACATTTCTAATACAATATTAGATAGTAATGGTGACAGTGGGCAGCCTTGTTTCACTCCTGATCTTATTGGGAATGGCTTTAGTTTGTCTCCATTACATATGATGCTTGCTGGTGGTTTTAAATAGATGCTACTGATCATTTTAAGGAAAAGCCCATTTATTCCTATACTCTCTAGTATTTTTAATAGGAAAGGGTGTTGGATTTTGTCAAAGGCTTTTTCTGCATCTATTGAGATAATCTTATGGTTTTTGTTAATTTGGTTATTAATATAATTAATTATGCTTATAGTTTTCCTAATATTGAACCAGCTCTGCATCCCTGGTATAAATCCTACTTTGTCATAATGTACTACCGTGGGGATGACTTTCTGTAATCTCATTGCTAATATTTTATTTAAAATTTTTGCATCAATATTCATTAGGGAAATTGGTCTATAGTTTTCTTTCTCTGTTTTCACCCTACCTGGTTTAGCTATCAGCACCATATCAGTCTCATAGAAGGATTTTGGCAGTATACCCTCTGTCCCTATTTTCTCAAATAGTTTGTGTAGCATTGGAATTAATTGTTCTTTGAATGTTTGGTAGAATTCACATGTAAATCCATCTGGCCCTGGAGATTTTTTCTTAGGGAGTTGGTTAATAGCTTGTTCTATTTCTTTTTCTAATATGGGGCTATTTAAATAATTTATATCCTCTTCTGTTAACCTGGGCAATTTATATTTTTGTAGATATTCCTCCATTTCATTTAGATTATCAAACTTACTGGCATAAAGTTGGGCAAAGTAACTCCTAATTATTGCTCTAATTTCCTCTTCACTGGAGGAAAGTTCTCCCTTATCATTCTTGAGACTAACAATTTGATTTTCCTCTTTCCTTTTTCTTATCAAATTAACTAAAGGCTTATGTATTTTGTTGGTTTTTTCGTAGAACCAACTCTTAGTTTTATTTATTAACTCAATAGTTTTCTTATTTTCAATTTTATTAATTTCTCCTTTTGTTTTTAGAATTTCCAATTTGGTATTTAATTGAGGGTTTTTAATTTGTTCTTTTTCTAGTTTTTTTAATAATAAGCCCAATTCGTTGATGTTTTCTTTCTCTATTTTATGCAAGTAAGCATCTAGAGATATAAAATTGCCCCTTATAACCGCTTTGGCCATATCCCACAAATTTTGGTATGTTGTCTCCTTATTGTCATTCTCCTGGATGAAATTATTGATTGTGTCTATGATTTGCTCTTTCACCCATTCATTCTTCAGGATTAGATTATTTAATTTCCAATTAACTTGTGGTTTATTTTCTCCTGGCCTTATATTGCATGTGATTTTTATTGCATCATGATCTGAAAAAGATGCATTTACTATTCCTGCCTTTCTGCATTTGATTT
>JAJPUD010004212.1:129475-158487 GCA_023553655.1 Myrmecobius fasciatus
ATTGGAATTAATTGTTCTTTGAATGTTTGGTAGAATTCACATGTAAATCCATCTGGCCCTGGAGATTTTTTCTTAGGGAGTTGGTTAATAGCTTGTTCTATTTCTTTTTCTAATATGGGGCTATTTAAATAATTTATATCCTCTTCTGTTAACCTGGGCAATTTATATTTTTGTAGATATTCCTCCATTTCATTTAGATTATCAAACTTACTGGCATAAAGTTGGGCAAAGTAACTCCTTTTTTTTGCTCTAATTTCCTCTTCACTGGAGGAAAGTTCTCCCTTATCATTCTTGAGACTAACAATTTGATTTTCCTCTTTCCTTTTTCTTATCAAATTAACTAAAGGCTTATGTATTTTGTTGGTTTTTTCGTAGAACCAACTCTTAGTTTTATTTATTAACTCAATAGTTTTCTTATTTTCAATTTTATTAATTTCTCCTTTTGTTTTTAGAATTTCCAATTTGGTATTTAATTGAGGGTTTTTAATTTGTTCTTTTTCTAGTTTTTTTAATAATAAGCCCAATTCGTTGATGTTTTCTTTCTCTATTTTATGCAAGTAAGCATCTAGAGATATAAAATTGCCCCTTATAACCGCTTTGGCCATATCCCACAAATTTTGGTATGTTGTCTCCTTATTGTCATTCTCCTGGATGAAATTATTGATTGTGTCTATGATTTGCTCTTTCACCCATTCATTCTTCAGGATTAGATTATTTAATTTCCAATTAACTTGTGGTTTATTTTCTCCTGGCCTTATATTGCATGTGATTTTTATTGCATCATGATCTGAAAAAGATGCATTTACTATTCCTGCCTTTCTGCATTTGATTTTGAGGTTTTTATGCCCTAACACATGGTCAATTTTTGTATAGGTTCCATGGACTGCTGAGAAAAAAGTAAACTCCCTACTGTCTCCATTCAACTTTCTCCATAGATCTATCATACCTAATTTTTCTAACAATTGGTTTATCTCCCTAGTTTCTTTCTTGTTAATTTTGTGGTTTGATTTATCTAATTCTGAGAGAGCAAGGTTGAGATCCCCCACTAGTATAGTTTGGCTGTCTATTTCTTCTTGCATCTCTCTTAATTTCTCCCCTAGGAATTTGGATGCTATTGCACTTGGTGCATATATATTTAGTATTGATATTGCTACATTATCTATGGTACCCTTTAATAAAATATAGTTTCCTTCCTTATCTCTTTTGATTAGATCTATCTTGGCTTTTACTTGATCTGAGATAAGGATTGCTACCCCTGCTTTTTTTTGTTCACCTGAAGCATAATATTTTCTGCTCCAGCCGTTTACCTTCATTCTATATGTGTCACTATGTTTTAGATGTGTTTCTTGTAGACAACATATTGTGGGATTCTGGTTTTTAATCCAGTCTGATATCTGCTTCTGCTTTATGGGAGAGTTCATCCCATTCACATTCACAGTTAGAATAACTAATTCTTTATTTCCTGCCATCTTATTTACCCAACTTATGTTTTCTCCTTTCCTTTCCCCTTTCTCCCTTCCCCCCTCCTCAGTACTTTGCTTTTGATGACCCCCTCCCCCAAACAATACTCCACCCTTTAGATCCCCTCCCCCTGTTTTTACTCCTTTCCCCTGATTCTTCTATTTTCCCTTCTATTAGTTTGTTCCTTACTTTTCCTCCTTTCCCTCCCACTTCCCTCTAGCAACAGACAAGTTTCTATGTGAAATCAAATGTCTGATATACACTTTTAGAGCCCAACCTGATGAGAGTAAGATTTACACGATGCTCATCTCCCTCCCCTCTTTCTCTCAATTATATTAGGTTTTCTTTGCCTCTTCAAGTGATTTTACCTTATTTTTACCTCCTTTTTTTTTAGATCTTATTTTACCACTTTTTCCCTCTTTCCCCCAGTATGACAACCTTTCCCCCTCTAGTTCTCTTTTTCATATTATCAAAGTAATATCTAGTTAATTATACCCCCAAACTTTAAGTATCCCCCTAGTAAAAATAAAGTTCTCAAGAGTCCTTTCCTTTTTACCTTTTATGCATCTCTTGAGTTCTGTGTTTGGATGTCGAATTTTTTGTTCAGATCTGGTCTTTTCATTAGAAATAGGTGAAATTCACCTACATCATTGAATGACCATCTTCTTCCCTGGAGGATAATGCTCATTCTAGCTGGATAAGTTTTTCCTGGCTGTAATCCAAGTTCCTTTGCCCTTCGGAATATCTGATTCCAGGCCCTTCGATCCTTCAATGTGGAGGCTGACAGATTGTGTGTGATTCTAATTATTGATCCTCGGTATTTGAATTGTTTCTTTCTAGCTGCTAGCAGAATCTGTTCCTTGGTGCTATAGTCCTGAAATTTAGCCATGATATTCCTTGGGGTTTTAATTTTGGGGTCTCTTTCAGGAGGTGATCGGTGAATTCTTTCAATGGTGATTTTGCCTTTTGATTCTACAATCTCAGGGCAGTTTTCTTTCAGGATTTCCTGGAAGATAGTGTTTAGATTCTTTTTTTCATCATGGCTTTCAGGAAGTCCAATAATCCTTAGATTGTCTCTCCTAGATCTATTTTCCAAGTCAGTTGTTTTTCCTAAGAGATATTTCATATTTTCTTCTAATTTTTCATTTTTTTGTTTTTGTTTGACTGATTCTTGAAGTCTTATTGAGTCATTCACTTGCATTTTTTCAGTTCTTATTTTTAAAGTGTTGTTTTCTTCAGTTACCTTTTTAAGCTCCTTTTGTAACTGGCCAATTGAATTTTTTTGTTCATTGCACTCTTTTTCCACTTCACTAATTTTATTTTTCAATAAATTGGTGTCTTTTTCATATCTCTTTTGCAGGGCATCATATCCTTCTTGCACTGATTTCAGTTTATTTTCCCATTTATCCTCCAGCTCTCTTTTGAGGTTCTTTATGCAATCTTCCAGAAAGGCCTTTTGAAAAAGTGACCAGTGTTGGTCTTTAATACCTTCTTCTGGTATTTTGTCTAAAGGAACCTCAGGATGTGGGGTCATGGCTTCTTTGTCTTGATAAAAGCTGTCTATGGTGAGAGCTCTCTTTTGCTTCTTCATTTTTTTTTTTTAGACAGCGTGGATATCTCTTTAAGGTAGGGAAAAAAAACGGCGGCTGAAAGGCGGTTGAAGATCTTTGCCCTGGGGCACTTTGGCGAATTAACTTAAGGTGCTGGGCCAGTGGGGGCTAGGACTAAGTCCGAATTACTCCTTAAACAAGGCAAGTCTGACAGAACACCTGCCCCCAATCTGGGCAGAGTGTCCCGAGTGCCTCAGATAAACTCCAGGTGTTTGGAATTTGGAGTTTGGAGTTTGGAATTTCTGCCACGATGAGCTGAGCTGAGTCCCACCCTCACTTCCGGCCTACACAGGAGTCCTCTATTTATCTCTCTGTCCGAGTTAGACAAACCTGATATGAAGTTCTTCAGAAAACAGTGTCCAAATATTTCTGAGTTCGTTGACTTGAAGATCAGTTCAGAGGCTTATTTTATTGTTGATTTGAGAGAAGATCGGAGGAGAGGCAGAGAGTCACCTTTTCACTCCGCCATCTTGGCTCCGCCCCCCCCTCCCCCAGATCTTTCCCTTTTAATCTTGACTGCATTGGTTTTGTTTGTACAAAAATTTTTTAACTTAATGTAGTCAAAGTTATCTATCTGGTGTTCAATTAAGAGTTCCAGTTCTTCTTTGGACATAAATTTATTCCATCTCCATAGGTCTGAGAGGTAAACTATATTACGTTCCTCTAACTTACTTATAATATGACTCTTTATATCCAGATCATGAACCCATTTAGATCTTATCTTGGTATGTGGTGTTAGATGTGGGTCAAGCCCTAATTTCTTCCACACTAGTTTCCAATTTTCCCAGCAGTTTTTGTCAAATAGTGAGTACTTATCCCAAGAGTGGGGGGTCTTTGGGTTTATCAAAGACTAAATTGCTATAGTTATTGCCTAGTTTGTCCTGTGATTCTATCCTATGCCACTGATTGACTACTCTATTTCTGAGCCAGTACCAAATGGTTTTGATGACCACTGCTTTATAATACAGTTTTAGATCTGGTACAGCAAGTCCACCATCATCAGCCTTTTTTTTTTTTTTTCATTAATTCTCTTGATACTCTTGATTTTTTGTTCTTCCAAATGAATTTTGCTACTATTTTTTCTATATCTATAAAATAATTTCTTGGGAGTTTGATTGGTATGGCACTAAATAAGTAAATTAGTTTGGGTAGTATTGTCATTTTTATTATATTTGCTCGGCCTACCCATGAGCACTTAATGCTTTTCCAAATGACTAGGTCTGATTTTATTTGAATTATAAAATTCTTCAGTAAGACTTTAAGAGTATCCTTGTATTGCTTCTTATGACCACCATGTAAGTACCTTCCTTGCATGAGTTCTTTATAAAAATATCTTTTAGGCAAATGTACATTTAGCATTTGAATAACATGGCTAGCCCATCAAAGTTGTACTCTCTACAATAAAGTTTGAATGCTTGAAGTCCTTTCTCAGTACCTTATTTTGCCAGGTAATCTTCAGAATCTTCCTAAGACAATTCAAATGGAAGTAATTCAGTTTCTTGGCATGGAAGCTGGTGCCAGGTATTATACCTGAGGGCAGCCGGACATGACCCGGGTGTTTCCCACGGAGAGTCACAAGCCAGAAGATGATGAAATCAAGATGCTCTTTATTGAGGTGCTTTCTTCAGCCAGCCTGTGTTTCTCACCATCTGTAGTCACGTCCTTATCCTCTTAGCCTACCCATCTTTTAGCAATTAACTTTGTATTGATATGAGGAAGTCAGAAAGATAATGGAGCTCACATCCTGATAACAGAGCACACCCCGGGGCAAGCCTGTTTTTTTAGATCACTTTGAATAGCTCTTTTATCTGAGTCATTATTCAGTAATCCCATCAAGTCTCAGGGGTTTCATGTTAAACAAGAAAACTGCATACAATACCTTCTTATCCTCAAGTCAAGACAAACTTTTTATCAGGGTCCCTGACTTTTTGGGCCCTAACATCCTGGTAGCTTGAATACTGTCTAGGTTTCACAGGCATACAACAGTGAGATCAGCACAATGGCTGTGTAGACCTTCAGTTTAGTAGGTAGTCCAATATTTCTTCTTTACCACATTTTCCTTCAGGGTCTCCCAAGCACTGAGTTAGCTCTGGCAATACGTGTGTTAATCTTATCACCTATATATACATTCCTAGAAAGTATACTGCTAAAGAAAATGAACTTAACCACTTTACTCAATATTTCTCCCTTTGCTGATAGTTCCATGTATGTAGGATATGGTGCTGACTGTTGCAGCAGTCTTTTAAGAGCTCACCTTATATGAGTCCTTTGATTTCTGAGGCTCCAGTTTATTATGGCAGATGGCCTTGTTGATATACATTTTTGCAAGTATGATCAGTGTGTGAACAGTAGGCAATACCCAATCACCATTCAGAGAAGTAGCTCAAGGGCATTGCATATGCATGGTATCTGCCAATGGGAGGAGAGCTGACCCAGCCATGTCAGCAACCTGCTCACAGGTGAGAGGCCCTGTCAAGGCATCCCTACTCATGAGCAACTAGCTGTGACCCTCAGGCTCAACCCATTCCCATGCCATACACCAGTGTTCCTTGCTCACCAAGGGCATTTCTGCAATGTGGCAGAAAACATTGTGCACCACAGGTCAAAATGGCCTCTGTATTCCCTCTCAGCAAGGTCCCATACCCTAGCAATTCCCCCTTTTTATCTTTTAGATAAAAAGTTTCTTGAGCTGCAATGTCTGAAAAGATGGTGGAGAAAGATCTATAAAGACATCCTAAAATTACAGGGTAACAACAAAGCAATAACAATGTAACAATACACAGGGAAATCCATGATTGTAATTTTAACCACCATGAGGAGGTATTATCAAACCAATGTTAGATTTTTTTTCCAACAATTTTATCTGGATTCAATTTTCATGAAAAGCTTTCTCTGTCAGATATTAGTTTTTATAAACTTTCTACATCATCTTCAATTGTGTTATTGAGAAATCAACCATTCAAATGGCTCTTGATACTGTTCCCAATCATAATCTTATTCTGTATGATTATACAGCAAAGGGGTTACATAAATCTTTGTATATCTTTAGTCACATTGTAATGGAGTCTAGAGTTTCAATAATTGTACTTCTGCTCCTGTTTCCAATGATACTTCTCTCTTAAATCTTTTATCATCTGATACAATTATTCATCTATCTTAGCTTGTTGGGCAAAACCTGCTAAGACATTCCTAGCTAGTTCCTCTCTATATCTAGCTTCTACTGGACTGCTCTGCACATTAGATATGGACATTGCAAGAGAGACTGATGAAGCTATAAGTGAAATTTACATAGTGGTCCCTAATATGACACAGCTGATACATCTCTCTTTTTTTAATGGGACTAAGATCTGTTTCCTTCTTTTCTTTTATGGTAATGAACATAGGATCAGTGTTAGTATACCATTTCTCATTTTTTACAGAAAGCATTGATACATGAGTAATAACAAACACAGTATGATTTTCAATTTCAGTGTCCAAGCAATCACTAACAGTGTAATTACAACAAGTAACATTGTAAAAATCTAATGTTTCTTTGGTAACAGTTAGAGTCTCCCCACATAAATGCATATTTTCCTCCCAGACAGCTTTTAGTATAGAACTGGTGTTTAATTCTTGCGCCATTTTGTCCAAGAACAAAACAAGATGTTTTTCCATGTGCCAAACTGCTGACCCAATTCTTGAGTGACAAGAACGTGTCCCGTGGAGGCTTGTGCTTTATAAGGGGCCAACCTGATAATCCCTTACGTAGACATACCACTGCAACCCTCCTGTGCAGATGAGGGTGTTGCTATGACAGGGCATCCCCTGCATGCCCATCATGTGTGTCACATGATACCTCATTCCCCCATGAGACAATCCTAGTCCATGGTGGGTCCATGGCCCACCATATATATGTGTGTGTGTGTGTGTGTGTGTGTGTGTGTGTGTGTGTGTATGTGTGTGTATATATATATATACACACACATATATATATGTAGCATTTTGTTAGTAGTCTTGGGAGCATGTCTACTTCTTCTTTTGGATGGCTGCCTCTTCTTCCTCCTTTTCTTCTGCTGCTTTATGGACAATTCTGAGATATCTGGTGGGAATCCACTGCTGAAGGTTTGTCCTGTGGAGATACAAGCATATCTTGGCCCCACATTAGAACCCTAGAGAGTCCTTCGATCCTTCAGGACCCTTTTTCATTACTATGGTCTCATTATTAGTGAGCCTTCTTAATGACAATGAGGTGTTGTCTTTGAGTGATTCTCTATGTTCTTTTTTTTTTTTAATGAGTATTTGCCTTTATTCCAGGATCTCTTGATTATAGTAGATAATTAAAGTATTCTTTCTTTTTTTATTAAAGCTTTTTATTTGCAAAACATATGTATGGGTAATTCTTCAACATTGACCCTTACAAAGTTTTCTGTTACAAACTCCCCATCCCCTAGTCCCCACCCCTCCCCTAGATGGCAGGAAATCCACTACATGTTAATTATGTTAAAATACTTGTCTGTCTATGTTTACCAAAGAGTATTTCATAGCTGGACTTAAATCATCTGAATCAATTTTTTTTGTAATTTATTGTGTATATTGCTTTATATATTTTTGAGTGACCCTACTTTCATCTCCCTCTTTTTGTTTTTTGATGAATCTCTTACAGGGGAGTTCCATGAGATGTTTGTTTCTTCAATGTGTCCTAATTCTAATTGTTCTTGTACTAATTGATATAGAACAGCTGTTTTTTCTTTGGTCAGGGGCCATTGCTCCACCCATAACAGTGTTTCAGTAGTCCAAGTCATTTTTGGAGTGGTGGAAGCCACAGCAGCAATGACCCTTCCTAAAATTCTATGGTGATTTTCATCCCTAATTAGTGTAAAATACCTCTACCCCATAAGTTAATATGTAAGCCATCTATTATTAAGGGGAAAATAGTTTCTCTTTTTTTATCTTTTTGATAATTTACCAGTTCAGTGGACATCACAGTCTCCTTACTGCCTGCTACTCCTGGCTCTAAGTTGCTAAAAGTATAAATTCATGTTTGTTCCTGGAGCAACCTGAGTGTCAGTCAAGCAAGTCTGTTCTAAAAATTCTGTCATCCAGACTTCATTCTTAGGCTTTACATTAGAAGAACCTTTGAAAGGCTGTAGGTCTGAATAGACACATGAATAAGGTGGGACCAAGGGTGGTTGAGGAGGGGGAGTCCATTCATTATCGTTCTCCTCAGGCTCAGGAGAGAGACATCTATTGCTAAGAGACATGCCTGTTTGTGCTCCAACTATAAATTTCCTGACTTCCTTTTACTGGTTCTTATTTCAAATTTTGTTTAAAATGGCTTTTTTGTATTTCTCCTAGGCACTGTTTACCAATAAGCAGTGAGCTGTTCACTGAAAACAATCCATCTCTCACAGTTATAATAGCCTTCCTCAGGTAACTATGGAGAAACTTTGTAAGGCATGTCCAGGAATTTCCTAATGTCTCCTAATTGGACTGTGCACCACTGCTCTTTGATACTTTTATATACAGTCCTGACATATACTTCCCTGTCTGAAGGGAAGAGGGTGCCTACTTTCTGCCCCATTAGGTTACTAACCACTTTCCACCTGGTCCGGAAATAGCATAGTACAGCAGGCTCTCCCTCTGGAGTCCTCTTAGAGGTTGTCTTGACCACGTAGCAGTACCTGGTGGTTGCTCTGGCACTGTTCCAGTCCCTGTCCCTGTTCCTTGGGCGCCAGTTGTGGCCGTCTTTTAAGAGCTCATCTTGTATGAGCTCTTTGCTCTCAGAAGCGAGATGAATGAGGCAGGGGAACTCATAGGGTGTGAAAAGAGCTCCTGTTTATTATGCTGCACAGCCTTGTTGATATACATTTTTGCAGGCATGATCAACGCATGAACAGTAAGCAATCCCCAGTCACCATTCAGAGAAGCAGCTCATAGGCATTGCATATGCATGGTATCTGCCAATGGGAGGAGAGCCGACCCAGCCATATCAACAACCTGTTCACAGGCGACAGGCCCTGTCAAGGCATCCCTGCTCATGAGCAACTAGCTGTGACCCTCAGGCTCTACCCATTCCCATGCCATGCACCAGCGCTCCTTGCTCAACAAGGGAGTTTCTGCAACATGGCAGAAAACTTATTGTGCACTACAGGTCAAGGTGGTCTCTGTACTCTCTCTCAGCAAGGTCCCATACCCTAGCAGCTGACTGGTGGAGAATCTATATTTTCTTGGTGTAATTTATTAGGCCAAAGTCATCAAAGCAGCAGAAAGTCAATTCATATTTTGTTGCCTCTCAGCTTCAGAGGTTGCATACCCAAGTTTCTGTCTTCTTATGTCCTTCTATACCTATCACAGCTCAGGTTTGGGGCCTATAAGCTTTCAACATGCCCAAAGTGTAATAATCCAGGGCAACCTCTGCTCACTACTGTCCAGTCTGAACTCTGCAAATTCCTGAGCCATGTTTGGGTCTGTTGCTTTATCTCTGATTGGGAGTTTCATTTGACTTGTGCTAAACTCTGGAAGGTCTGTATGTTCAGTAATTGAACTGCAGACTTCTCTTTGATTTGGGGCTCCTGCATTGCAGGCTTTCCTCTTGGACTAGAGGCTCAAACTGAGTATCCATTCTGTTTCTGCAATCAGGGCCACTCAAAGGCTTTTTGCCTCTGGACTTGTTCTTTAATCAATATACAGTGAGGCCCCACTAGCATGCGCTCCTCTCTCTTGGCTCCTATCCCACTTCAGTTGAACCAGGAACTGTGTAGTGAGAAACAGCTGCCATACCACACCCACCTCTGCACCCTGAACTACTACTTCAGGGATCTTCTAGGATCCTGTCCTGCCCCAGAGCTTCCTGCCCTGCTGCTCAATTTCTTATTTATTTCCATACCTGGGCTCTGTACTGTTGCTGTTACTACTACTACTACCACTGCTGCTACTACTACTACTATTACTATTACTACTACCGCTGCTACTACTACTATTACTACTACTCATTAGTTTCATTACAATGATGACAAGGTGATAGTGATGGTGGTTGGTAGGGGAGGCTAGCATTTCTACAATGCTTTAAGGTTTGAAAAGCAATTTACATATGTTATCTCATTTAAACCTCATAACAAATACTACTACTACTATTCCTACTACTACTACTACTACTATTACTACTGCTAACTACTACTACACTACTGCTATTACTACTATTACTATTACTACTACTAACTACTACTACTACTGCTATTACTTCTATTACTTCTACTATTACTACTACTACTACTGCTACCACTACTACTATACTACTGCTACTATTACTACTACTAAATATTACTACTTCTATTACTGCTACTGTTACTACTACTACAACAACACTACTGCTATTACTACTATTACTGCTACTACTACTATTACTAACTACTACTGCTATTGCTACACTACTGTTACTACTACTATTACTGCTACTACTACTATTACTACTACTACTACTACAGTACTGCTATTACTACTATTGCTACCACTATTATTACACTACTACTATTACTACTACTACTACACACATACACACACACACACACACACACACACACACACTGCATTGTATTGAACTCCTGGATTTGGACAACGAATCATTGTAACTTCTTGGACTTGGGCATAAAATTCAGTTTTTTGTTTTGTTTTGTTTTTCTGCACCTTTGTGGAGGAGGTTTGGTAGGAGAACTATGCTGTTCCTGGTTCTCTGCCATATTGACTATCTCTTTAATTTTTTTTCCTAACAGTAAAGAGAGGGAATCAGCCTAAATTTCACCATCATATGATACAAATAGGGAGGATTTGATCATGACAATAAGGAAATATTCCTTGGAACCATATTGGTTTAAGAGACTAAAGTCTCAGGCTATCAGAGATCACTTCTTAGTCGCATGCATACAGAATACTTTTGAGGAACTCCAGGGTGCATTGATGCTTGGTTAGTGGACCATGGTGGGCAACTTGGGCAGGCAAAGTTCACTCCACTGAATCAATTTATAATGTCCTCTCTGCCTAGCCTTGTTGAATATCCTTCCTTTCTATGTCTAAATAAACCCCCCTTTGCTGATTGTTGAATGATCCATGTTTGTCTCATTTTGATTCAATATCAAACATGTCTCATTTTGATTCAATATCAAACATAAATAAGTAGGGGTTTTACCTGAGTCTGGCTCAAGCTAAAACATAGGCAAACTCCATTTCAAGGTCTAAGTGGGGGCAGAAAATAAATTTGAATGGTCTGAATTTTAGAGATATAGGAGGAAATGAAGTGAAGGAAGAGAATGAATGGAAGGAAAGAGCAGAAGGGGAAAGCTTTTGAAGGACCCAGTGTATGTATATGTGTGCACATAAATGCATATTGTATTTATGAATGTATATATATACGCATATATATATGTATGTATACTCCATGTAGATAGGTAATTTGGAAAAAGAAGTTGAAGGACAAAGTCCTAGCCACCTGCTTTTAACTTTTATGCTTTCTCAGATTCACTGTTGTGTCAATCCAGGGAACAAAATAGGCTTAATTTTCCTGTACTCCACACAGATCTAGTGGGATTTTTTTTTTTTTAGGAGAGTGGTTACAAAGGTATGAGGGCATGTGCTCACAAAAAGTTTAATGAGAGTTATAAAGAATTTTTAAATTCCAGATTAGTTTATTATCTGAGACAAACAATTTCAATTTGCCATTAGTCTCATTACAAAAATGACAAAATGATGGTAATTCGGTGATAGGGGAAGCTAGCATTTCTACAATACTTTGAGGTTTGAAAAGCAGTTTACATATATTATCTCATTTAAGCCTCAAAATAATCTTGAAAGGTAGGTGCTATTTTTATCCCCATTTTACAGATGAGGAAAGAGAGAACAAGAGCAGTTCCTTGACTTGACCAAGATGACACAGTAGGATCTAAAACAGGATTCACACCCAGGTCTTTCTGATTTCCAACTCAGCGTTCAATCCACTATATCACCTAACTGCCACAGGGACAAATGTAGGCAGTGAAGAGTATAGATTTAATCTGCCTCGGGCACTCTGCCCTGCTTTTGATCCCCTGTCTTTATCCAGATGTGGAAATCCTCAGGTAGTCAAGGATAGGCTTTTTTTTTTTATAAAGCTTTTTATTTATAAAACATAGGAGTGATTTTTCTACATTGACCTTTGCAAAAACTTTTTTTTCCCAAGCTTTTCCTCTCCTTGCCCCCACCTCCATCCCTAGATGACAGGTAATCTAATACATGCTAAATATGATAAATTATATGACAAATACAATACATGTATACATATCTATACAGTTATCTTACTGCACAAGAAACATCAGATCTAGAAAGAGAAGAAGAAAAAAAAACAACCTAAGAAGGAAAACAAAATGCATGGAAATATTCACAGAAAGCGTTAAAATGCTGTGTTGTGATCCATACTCAGTTCCCACAGGCCTCTCTCTGGATGTATATGACTATCTTCATCGCTGAACAATAGGAACTGGTTTGAATCACATCATTGTTGAAGAGAACCATGTCCATCAGAATTGATCATCGTATAGTCTTGTTGCTGTGTATAATGTTCTCCTGGTTCTGCTGATTTCACTCAGCATCAGTTCATGCAAGTCTCTCCAGGCCTCTCTGAAATCCTCCTGTTGGTCGTTTCTTACAGAACAATAACATTCCATAACATTCATATACCATAATTTATTCAGCCATTCTCCAATTGATGGGCATTCTTTCAATTTCCAGTTTCTTGCCACTACAAAAAGGGCTGCCACAAACATTTTTGCACATGTAGGTCCTCAAGGATAGGCTTTTACTGTTACATTTTAGCAGAGAGGAATTGGGATCTGGACAGATGGACCTGAAGGGACAGAGAAAACCTTGATGACCATGAGACCAGCAGGATGACTAATTTCATAACAATATACAGCAGAAAGGTGAATTGTGTGCTCAATGGGCAGCATAACAATCATATGATCAGAAGCTAATAACAATCCCTTGTTATTATCATTGGATCTATAAGCTTGCCCTAGACACATATATTTCCTATATGTGTGCCTAAAGTGGGAAAGTATATTCAGTGTGTGGGTGGGGTAGTTTTCTCATCACTTTATTTGCTATGTATTTTGATTAAATATCTTTTGTTTAAGCTGATATGACCACTAGCTAGGTGATTAAAATAAACACACAGGTACGGGCTTATAAGCTAGATGCTGTTTTTGAGTTTTGAGTAGATACTGAATGGTAAAGTGCCTCAAACCTGGCTAGCTTTTCTGGGGGGAGGGAAGAGTGGGTTGCACAAGCCATGAGAATTTTTGGGGAGTGGGCTATACAATATATAAAGAAATACAAAATGAAGTCCTAATTAGGGACAATTAATTCTATCCAGTGCAAATGATAAAATCATTTTGTGGTAACTCACATTCACATTGTACTTTTAAGATTTACAAAGTACTTGACATACCTTTCCTCATTTCAGCTTTAAAACAACACTGTAAAAAAACAGACTCTGGTTGTTATTATACAGTTTATAGATAAGGGAATTGCTGTCCAAAGAGGTTATATGGCTTGCCCATAGTCACATAATTAGTGGCTGCAAAAATTGAAATTGAAACCACATAACATTCCCTAGCTGTGTGACCTTGGGCAAGTCACTTAACCCCAATTGTCTCAGCAAAAAAAAAAAAAATTGAAACCACATCCATGGCTTTCCCTATTACTTCATGCCACCTTTATATGAATGTTTGCACACTTCACAGGATTACAGATGTAATACAAAAATATTACAAATAGTCAAGCTCTTCATTTTACAGAGAACACTGAGGCAGTTCTAGGATATTAAGTAAGTTATTAAAGTTATGCAAGTAGCAAAAATAACAACACTAGCTAGCTAAAATTTATACAATACTAGCAAAAATAACAACACTAGCTAGCTAAAATTTATACAATACTATAAGGTTTGTAAAGTGATTTACAAATATTATCTCATTTTGCCCTCAAAACAAGCCTGGAAGGTAGATGCTATTTTTAATCCTCATTTGACAGATGGGGAAATGGAGATTGACAGAGATTAAATGGTTTGCAGGATTACACAGCTACCAAGTGGCTGGGACTAGATTTAAATCCAGATCCTTGTATCTATGGAATTTGAACACTGGACTTTTAAATCTCATTAGTATTATTCTCACACTACCACAGTGATTTCCATATAATCATGCCTGAAGAGAAAAGCCAGAAAAAGGAGAAAAGCAGTAGTCAGCTGGGCAGCTCATATTAAAAGATAGAGTGTGATGGATTAAAGTCAAGAGTATAAATTTAGTGTGACTAGCATGGAAAAGTTTTTGACAGTAAATTCAGAGTGACAATCTGTATACTATGTACCACCATTTGTCACGTTTATTATCCTTTGTGGAGACGTTGCAGACGGTCATTATTTTTTTTTTAAAACAATGCTCAATAAAGCTTAGAATTGAAGGCTTCTCGTTCTAACAATGCAGGCAGAAAGCTTTAAATCCAAACCACTGTGTCAAATCACAGTATGTTACATAATGAAACTTTCATTGAATCATATCCATAAAACATCCTGTTTCCAGATAGGGTAGTGACATTCACTCAGATGATAAACGATCTATGCATGGGGAGATATTATGAATATAGCCACTCATCCTCCAAACCAATGAAATGGAAGATTCATATCATGATGTGCCCAAATCAATAACAATAATCACAATAACCCTTTTTCATGTGCACAAAGTCTTCCATTCAAAAATCTTCAAATGTTTTCAAAGAGGAAATAATGGGTTGGGAATCAGTTTCTAGATCTCATCAATTCCATCTCAGTAGTGTCTTTACCATCTATTTTTTCTCCTTATTCATTCCATAATCCCTCTAATCTACATCCTCATTGCCTCTGTCCTAGACTATATCAATAACCTCTCCCTGCCTTCAGTCTTCCCTGTCCAATACAGAATCTACACAGTTGCCAAAGTGATATTCCTAAATCATAAGTATGATCTTGTCATTCCCCTCTTTAAGAACTTCTCACCTCTTCTTCTTCTTGGTATTCTTCACTCCTTTCAAGGCCCAGCTCACATACTACCCTCTTCTAAGAAGCCTTTTCTGAGGAAGTCAGAGGAAAGAAAGGACCTATGTCCCATCTCTAGTCAACGGGTTCAATACAAACTACCTGTGGGAACTTAGGCAAGTAATTTAATCTCTATTGGCCTGTTTCCCCATCTCTAAAATGAGAGGGTTGAATTAGATGGTTTCTGAGATTCCTTTTAGATTTATATTTAGGAACACCAAGTGGGGTTCATACATAATATACATAAATACATAATATAATAAGATACATAAATCTACTTGAATTGATCATGTTTTCCTATTAGTGTGTGTGACTTGTGTGCATGCATACACACATACAAACACATATTTTTTGGAGAGACTTTCCTCTAGTTTCTGACTTAGATTCAGCCAACAGTGCCTTTCAATTATTATATTATTGTCCATTATTATACATCATCCCTCCCTTCCTTTTGTTATCTCCTAATCCTGGCCACCTCTGTCAGGAATTAATAATCTCCACTGAAACTCTTAAGTGAGTTTCTCTATTTCCCACTCTCCCCAGACAAAATCAAACCAAAGGTACTTTTCTTCTTGTTCTTGATCTTTTTATTCTAGTTCTTCTGGTTCTTTTCTTGTTCTTCTCCTTCTCCTCCTCTTCCTCTTCCTTCTCCTCCTTTTCTTCTTTATTCTTCTCCATCTTCTCCCTCTCTTCCTCCCTCTGTCTCTGTCTCTCTCTCTTTTTCAGTGTTTGAGTCAGTAGGGAAAAATACTGAAACCCTTTTATAGAGCAAAACACACTCACTCATTCTCTTTTTTCATTCACTTAACTTGTAATATGAATAACATTTGCTGATTTGTTTGGTAAATTGTGTGTCAGCATATTTCCAGTGAGAGCTAAGACTTGGGCACTATTGTAAAGTATAGTATATTTTTATCTTCTTTGTCAACTCTCTTTATAAGGTCTCTCCACCACTCAGTCCCCCATTTTGAATTCTATTAACTGCCTCTAAGGTTTCAATCAATAATAATTTAAAGGACAATATAACCTTCCTGAGGGTCCTAAGAAAATAAAATCCTTTAAGATTTTAAGATTTATGATCCAAAAGACTCTAATGTTAATATCAGTGATGCTTAAAATATAGTAACCACCATGCAATAATAAAATGAGATCTACCTGTTAAAAAAACACTTAGCACAGTGCTTATTATCTTTAAAATTTTTAATAAATGTCTGTAAAAATTAACAGGGGAGAAGGTGCTAACAAGGAGATAGAGAGTACTAGTGTACAAGCCAGGAGTACCACTTTAGAGAACACAGGTGGTAAAATTTCTCAAACATTTCCTGAAAATTAATAAAATATTAAACAAAAACCTGCAGCAGAGGCATCTTTTTCACTGGTGATCTGTTACTCTAGTCACACTGCTTTGATATTATCTGGGATAGACTTCTGCTCCATGATTGTTCTATGAATTGTAGTAATGAGGCATGAGATTAAATTACTTGCTAAATTCCCACAGGTAGTTTGTACTGAACCCATTGACTAAAGATGGGAAAACTAGGAATACAGTTTACTTTTGGACATGTAGTGGTCTTAGGATTCAGCTTCTGTTGTGCCACAGTTACCATGTCTCAGTTTCCCTCAATTGCTCTGTTTCAGTTTCCCTTAATTGTTCTGCTCACAATCGCAACCTTCCTTCCTTCTGACCATCAGAAATAATTGGACTCACATTCCAAAGGAGTCATAAAACCTCCAGATGGTTTACCTCATTGTATCCTTTATCTTTATGGCCCAGACTTACTGTCTTCCTTTTCCAAATTTAGAACTCTTTACTCCCGTACCTGTCACAATTGAATTGATAGTCCTTCCTGGAACTCCAATCCCCACCTAGTTTCCCACCCCTCCTTCTGCCCCTTGAGTTCTTTATTCCCCCTTTGCTATGAAACCTTATAATATCCTTGATACCTCTCAATAGGGTATTGAATACTTTGTGACAATAGTCCTATTCAGTTGACTAGTCTTATCTCTCTATCAATAAAGTATTATCTAATCTCCAATGTATGATACTGCCTCAGTTTCTCCCTGAGTATTACACTTTTTACCCAACTGAATTTCTCTACTTCCCACTCTCCCCAGACAAAATCAAACCAAGGGTACTTTTCTTCTTGTTCTTGATTTTTTTATTCTTATTCTTCTCCTTCTTCTACTCCTCTTCCTCTGCTTTCTCCTCCTTCTTTTCTTCTTTTTTCTTCTCCATCTTCTCCCTCCCTTCCTCCCTCTGTTTCTGTCTCTCTCTCTCTTTCTCTCTTTCTCTCTCTCTCTCTGTCTCTCTCTGTGTCTCTCTGTGTGTGTCTCTGTCTCTCTATCTCTCTGTCTCTTTCTGTCTCTGTCTCTCTCTCCTTCTAGAACTGGTGGGTGTGGGTAGTGCCTTCTTTAGTTTGTGTCTGCCTGTGGGCAGAGAGAAAAATTTCAGAATGGGCCTAGATTGATCAGACCACTAGGGGAATTAGCCACTGATTGAACTTGACTAGGTTGATTAAGGTCATATCTACAAAAATGTCTCTGAGGTTGATCCTGCTTCTACTATAAAGAAAAAAAAAACATATTGAGGCCAGTTCCAATGATCTTGTGATGAAGAGAGCCATCAGTGCCCAGAGAAAGGACTGTGGGGACTGAGTGGGTATCACAACATAGCATTTTCACTCTTTTTGTTGTTATTCATTTGCATTTTGTTTTCTTTATCATTTTTTTCTTTTCAATCTGATTTTTCTTGTGCAGCATAATTGTATAAATATGTATACATATATTGGATTTAACATATATTTTAACATGTTTAACATTTATTGGATTACTTGCCATCTAGGGAAAGGGGGGGAATTTTGGAAAACAAGCTTTTGCAAGGGTCAATATTGAAAAATTATCCATGCATATGTTTTGAAAATAAAAAGCTTTAATTTAAAAAAATTCACATGTAACCTATAATTTTAAAAAAAAGAAAGAAAGAAAAGCATTTAAGGTAGGAAGCAAATTCTCACATGTAAAATTCCATGGTTTAGTGGAGTAGTAAAGAAAGCTTGCTTTTGTTTTACCTTTCCCTCTCTTTGCAGCCTCTCTCCCTCCTTTAAACCCTCAAAAGTTACTAGAAGGAAATAATAACAAAAATGTACATTTAATATATTTTTCTAAAGGCCACCTAGTTTTTAGATACACTATCTCATATGATCCTAACAACCTTATAAAATATATATAACAGATAGTATTGTCTCAGTTTTAGAGATGAAATTGAAGCTCATAGACTTTAAATAACATCCCAAAGTCAAAGCAATCTGTGTCTTTGTCAAACTCACTTACAAAAAGGTAAACATCTACTCTTTTTTTAACAACCCAAAAGATAATTACACAGATGAACATCAACATATGGTCAATATTGAAATTAGACTGTTTATATACTTTGTAGCCAAAGGTGGAGAAAACTCTATACAGTCAGTTAAAGCAAGACCTGGAGCTGATTGCAGCTCAGGTCATGAGCTGCTCATTGCAAAATTCAGGCTTAAATTGAAGAAACTGGGGAAAACCATCAGACCATATAGGTATGACCTAAATAACATCTCTTATGAATATGAAGTGGAAGAGATGAATAGATTTAAGAATTAAATATGGTAGAGTGCTTGAAGAACAGTGGGTTTTGCAGTAAAATTTGCAAGTCAGATATTTGCAATATTTTATAGGAAGCCTCAACAACAACAAAAACCATTCCAGAGAAAAAGACCAAGAAAAAAAATAGTTGTCTGATGTGGCTTTGCAAATATCTGAGGAAAGAAGTAAAAGGAAAGGTATATCCAACTGAATGCAGAATTCCAGAAAATAGAAAGGAGAGATAAGAAGATTTTCTTAAATGAGCAATGCAACGAAATAGAATAAAATAATAGAATGGGAAAGGCAAGAGACATCTTCAAGAAAATTAATGAAATCAAGAGACATTTTGTGTAAAAATGAGCATGATAAAAGATTAAAATGGTAGGGATTTAACAGAAGCAGAAGAGATTAAGAAGAGGTATCCAGAATATACAAAACAGCTACACAAGAAATCTTAATATCACTGATAACCAAGATGGTGTGGTTAGGGATCTAAAGTCAACCATCCTGGAGAATGAAGTCAAGTGGATCTAGAAAGAATTGTTAACAATAAGACTAGTGGAGATGATAGAATTTCAGTTGAGCTATTAAAAATTCTAAAAGATGATGCTGTTAAAGTGTTGCACTCAATATATTAGCAAATATGGGGGGCATAACAGGGACCAACAGATCATAAAAGATCAGATTATGTGCCAGTTCTAAAGAAGGGAAATGCCAAGAAATGATTAAATTACTGTTCTGCTCACTTTGCATGCCAGCAAGATTATGTTTAAGACTCTGCAAGCTAGGCTTCAGCAATATGTGAATCAAACATTACCTACTAGAAGAGCAAGCTGGTTTTCAAAAAGGCAGAGGATCTAGAGAATAAATTATCAATATTGAATTGATTATGGAGAATGAAAGGGAGTTCCAGAAAAACATCTACTGCTTCATTGCCTACAATTAAACCCAACTGTGTGGATCACAACATAATATGGCAAGTCCTCAAAGAGACCCATCTCTTGAGGTCTCTTGAGGAGCCTGTATGTGTGCTAAAAAGCAACAGTGGGAAATAACCATGAAATAACTAATTGGTTTGAGTGGGAAAAGATTATAGCAAAGTTTTATATGGTCACCTTGTTTATTTAAATTATCTACATAGTATATAATGTGAAAAGTTAAACTGGATGAATCAAAAGCTGGAATTAAGATTGCATGGAGAAATATCAACAATCTCAAATATGCAGATGATACTACTTTGATGGCAGAAAATGAAGAAGTATTAAATACCTCTTGATGAAGATGAAAGAGCAAAGTATAAAAGCTGACTTGAAGCTTAACATCAAAAAAAATAAAATCTTGGCAACTGGTTCCATCACTTCCTGTCAAATAGAGGGATGAAAAATTGGAAGCAGTGTCAGATTATATATTTGTGGAATTAAAGACCTCTGCATATGGTGACTGTAACCACAAAATTAAAAGATACTTTCTTTTTGGAAGAAAAGTTATGACAAATTTGGACAGTATCCTAAAAAACAGAGACATCACCTTGCCCACAAATGTCCATATAGTCGAAGTTAAAGTTTTTTTAGTAACAATGTATGGCTGTGAGAGTTGGACTTTAAGGAAAGCTGAGCTCCACAGAATCGATGCTTTTGAATGATGGTTCTCAAGGAGACTTTTCAAAATCCCTTGGAGCACAAGGAGATCAAATAAGTTGATACTTAAAGAAATTAATCCAGGCTATTCACTGGAAGGTCAAATACTGAAGCTAAAACAATTATTTTGGCCACATAATGAAAATAGAGGACTCATTCAAAAAGATTCTGATCTTGGGAAAGATTGAAAGCAAAAGGAAAAGAGAGACAGTGTATCAATTCTTCATGACTTCATATGGGGTTTTTGTGGCAAAAATGCTGGAGTGATTTGCCATTTCCTTCTCTAATCCATTTTACAGATAAGGAAGCTGAGACAAATAGGGTTAAGTGACTTGCTCAAAGCCCAAAAGCTAGTTAGTGTCCGAGGTTGTATTTGAACTCAGAAAAATGAGCCTTTCTGGCTTACTATGTATAATGGCATAGTTCCTGGTTAATAGCCTGGTTAATTAGCACCTTTCTGATTTTAATAGCTATCCTTTAGGCTACTCTAGGCTTCTGGGTTGATGTTTTTAGACAGGTCCTCAATTTGTCTCTGTTGTCAGAAAGGAGAGAGCAAGGAAGCCCTGGAAGACTTTTGTATGATAGAAGTCCTGTTGCCTGAATAATTTTCTCTGTGTATTCCCCCATATTGTGTGTATCCATGGCTAAAATCTCACACAAGGTGTAATGCAGGGAGAAACTGAGGCAGTATAGGGATTAAATATTTTAATAGTTTATTGATAGTAGTGAAGAGTTAGGACTGGCAACCATATTAGTCAGCCATCTGGCTATGACTCTTGTCTCAAACTATCCAGTATTGGAGAGTTTGGAATCCATAATTATGTGTCTGGATGGGACTCTTGTCTCAAAGCATCCAACCCATGGAGTGAGGGGCTCAGGGACTCTTATAGGGCTCTAGTGCTCAGGGAAACAAAGTCAAAGAAGGAGGGAGTAGAGCACTGGGAGATAGAAGTTCCAGGAAAGGACCATAAATTCAGTTCTGACAGATTGGGAGTATGGAGGAAGGATCATAAATTCTGATAAGGAGCTAGGAGACACTAAGTCTGAGATCAGAAAGATAATGCCCAAACATTGGAGATAGGTCATCTGGAGTTTTATGACTCTTTGGCATGCCAGTAGCCATAACTCTGCAGCCCCCATTATCTCAGTCCTAATGGCCAGGAAGAGGGGTTTGCCACTGGGTAGAATGACGAAGAACAATTCAGGGAAATTGAGACAGGGGAACTGTGGTACAAGAAAGGCACTATGCTGTAAACCCCTGGGGGGGGAGAATTTTAAGGTGATATACACCAAAAGTCTTGAGCTAATGGTGCTATGTCACAAGAAAATAATATAGTATCCTTCTTAGCCTATCTCTCTTATCTTGGATGTGCCTTTTCAGCTATGACCCATATCCCTGACAAATTTTGGCCCAATAGAAGAAAAATGGGGATGGTCTTTTTTCCCCTACCCATTCTCTCCAAGTTTTTTTTTATTGAATTTTTAAACAACTATCTTTTCTGCCTGTAAAGTTTTTTTTTGCTTCTGGAGCTCCTTAAATCACAGCACCATATATCTCCAAAATTTGACTTTATAGGTAAGTGTCCTCCCTCCATGATGTAACTTTGATAAAGGAGGTCCCTAGGGCCTTTTTCCACAAAAAAAAGAAAGAGAAAAAGAGAAAAAGAAAAAGAAGAGAAAAAAGCAAGAAAGTAAACTGGATATGTTGAGAGAAGTTAAACGGGGGGATGGGGTGGGGGTAGAGGAGGGGAGGGGTGGAGAAAGAAAAAGAAAAAGGAAAAAGGACTTATTTATTTGGAAAGGTTTCAGTTGTGAACTTCCTGATCAACTCCAGACATGCCTCTGAGAAGTGTTAATAGAACCCTGTAGGGAGCTTACTGGGGTCTAGGAAGCAATTCACAGTGGGTTGGTACCATTAACAACTCTAATTCTGTTGATTTGCACAGGGCTATTAAACGGTTTGCATTCTGACAACCCCTTGAAGCGTCAGTCCACAGAGGAAGAGCACTGGGACTTGGATTTCCACTGGGGGTCCTGTAGAAGAGCTCCAGTTCCTCAAAGTGAGAGGTCTAGGAATGAAACTAAAAGCTGGGTAATGTCCAGTTGCTGTTCCTTTGCTGCCCGTGGCTGTGATTTTTAAAAAAGTTTCCTCCTACAGGGAAATAAGCTGATAAAGGTTATTTTCCTTTTCTAGATGCTCAAATATCCCCCCTCACACAAACATCTCCCCCTCCACATTAATTAAAAGCAGGAAGCTTCTCACAAAAATATGCATCTATATCCTTCTGCCTTTGCCTTCTCCTTCCCTCTCAAGGAATAGTGACCTTTGGGAGACTTTGCACTAGCTTTATAAAGAACTTCATATAAAAAAAGATGGGTCTTTGATCCACTAAGTTAGATTTGAAATTTATAGCTTCTCTTTAGACTCAGGGAGGGATGCAGAAGGGCAATGCTGGCCTTCAAACCCAGCTGTCTCCATTTCAGTATTCAGTCTGATTTGTCATCTTCAAATCAGGATCAGTGTGAGATCATAGGAACATAGATGAAAAGCAGGAAGGAACTTTACAGATCATCCCCTTCAAGATATTCATTTTATGGATGAGGAAACTGAGGCTCGGAGAGGTTAAGTGACTTACTCAGTGTCACAGAGTTAGTGTCTGAGGCAGGGTATGAATCCAGATCATCCTGACTCAAGGCACTTAACCAAGAGCACTTTTATGCCAGTCCCCTCATTGTACAGACGATACAATTGGAATTCAGGTAGGTTAAATGAATGGAGCGTTTTCTTTCTTTTTTTTCTTTCCTTCATTCTTTTTTTTGCTTTTTTCTCCCTTTTCTTTCTTTTTCTATCCATTCTTCCCTTTGTTTTCCTTTCCTCCCTCTAGTTTTTATTTCTTTTTTATTCCTCTTTTCAATTTTTATTCCTTTTTTCCTTCCTTCCTTTATTCTTTCCATTTTCTTTTCTTTCTTTTTTCTTCCTTTTCTCTTTCTCTCTTTTTTCCCTCTTTTCTCTTTTTTCTATTTCATTCTTTTCTTTTTCTTGTAATACCAGAGAAACTGAGGCAAGTAGAGACAGGTTTAATTTTAAAATGGAGACTTTAATAAGCTAGCTGACAAAATAGGAATATGCTTCCAAAGCACTTGTGCAAAGGAACTAAGGCATAGAGTTTATATAGGGTTTTTAGCTAACTAGAGTTTGCAAGCA
Source organism: Myrmecobius fasciatus (assembly GCA_023553655.1). Classification (NCBI taxonomy): domain Eukaryota; kingdom Metazoa; phylum Chordata; class Mammalia; order Dasyuromorphia; family Myrmecobiidae; genus Myrmecobius; species Myrmecobius fasciatus. The sequence goes on from JAJPUD010004212.1 coordinate 153,077, forward strand.
AAATACAAAAGCAAGAATGCAATTAGTTACATCTGGCAGGGAGAGAAAAGTTAACTTGGCATTTACAGCTTGAGAATTGTGCCTCAGGCCCTGTCAGACAGGGGAAGAGAGCCATTCTTGGATAGATAGGGGCTTTCATGAAAATATAACTTTGGTTTTTAGTCAGGGCAGGAAGTGAGATAACATAACTTGGTATCTTTGTCCTTGACAATAATCCTATTCCCAGAGTAGTTTTGGACAAGAATGGAATCAGAGTGGTGGGCACCTGGATATTATTTTTCTTTTCTATCCTTGATTGTGTCACAATGGTTTGAAAAGTGAATGAAATGGGAAACTGAGGACTTCTCAGAATAATAACCTTGGATAGATCAGACTCTGCTTAATTATTGAGCTCTGGGAGAAGAGCAAGATTGCTCTTCCAGCAGAAATGTTTGAGATAATCCTTTTTGACCCCTTTTCTTAATAATATCCCCAGCAAAGTTATTAGAAACATTTATTGCTTAACTAAGACCCTGGCTCCACAAAGGCCCACTTGCCCACCAAACACAAATATTGGGTTGGCGGATGACTTTAAAGATTAACTAGGGGCTTGGGTGGGTTAAAGGAAGGGGTGTTTCTATAATCTCAACTATATAATCCTGTTACCTATGTCTGTAAATTGGCCTCCTTTCTCCAGTTCCTCTGGGGAAGAGACCACCAGCTTCTTGAGAGATTCTAATAAACCTTCTAATCTTCACTTTGAGAGATCTCTGGGTAGTCATTTTGAGTTGGATGTCTCATTATCCCACACAGAAGGGGAATCAGAGCCTCAGTGTTTAAAGTTTTCTTTTTAAACTCAATTTTCCCAAGTCTAATTGCACAAATAAAAAAAGGGAGGAGGCTATCCAGGGCTCCATCCCTTTTCCCCTTTTCATTTTTCTTTCTTTTCTTCCCTCTCTTCTTTCTTCCTTTCCCTTTTTTCCTTTTTTCTCATTCTTTTCCTCCCTTTTGTTTTTTTTCTTTCTTCCCCTTCTTTCCTTTTCCTTCTTTCTTTTTATTCCTTTTTTCTATTTCTTTCTTTTCCTTCTTCATTTCTTTCCCTTTATTTCATTCTTTCCATCCTTACTTCCCTTTCTTTCTCTTTCTTCCCTGTTTTCTTTTTCATGTCCCTCTTTTTCTTTCTCCTTCCTTTTTTTGTCCCTCCCCCTCCTGCTCCTGCTTCTCCTGCTTTTCCTAATTTTATTCTTCCTCCTCTTCTTCTACCACTACTATTACTTCTCCTTCTCCTCCTCTTTTTCCTCCTCTTCCTCCTTTTCCTCCTCTTCTTCCACCTCCTCTTCCTCCATCTCCTCTTCCTTCTCTTCTTTTTCTTGTTATCCCATAGCAAGCAATGAGGATATAGAAGCAAAAATGAGTCCTCAGGGAGTTTACATTCTGATGAGGTAAATAGCATGAACATAGTAAGCAAAGAAAAATATATGCAATGTACTTTAACAAGGGAAGGTACTAGCAATCAGGAAAATCATGGAGGGTCTGATTTGTTCCTATAATCTCTTTTCATCTTTAGAATATGTGCCATTGGAATAGCAGAACTTCAAAGGAAGCTAAGGAGTCTAAGAAGCTGAAAACTATTTGTTATATGAACAAATGAGATGAAGATGAAATCCCAATTAATCCACCATTAATCTTTTTTTAATCTTTTTGAAGTACATGACACATTGGAGCTCCTCCTTAACATCCTCTTACCCTTTTACTTGTTTGGCACTGGAAAACCATGGCTACCCTCCTAATTCTTTAATTTCGCTGATATATATTCTTTGCTAGCTTCCCTTCCTTCTCCTAATCCCTTCCCTCTTGTTGAATTTTTTTACTCCTGTAACTTTAGTGATCACTTTTGTACTGTGGATTCCTTCTGATCCCTTGGTTTCTAGGATATTGCTCTTCACTCATCTGTTTCTTCTCTATCTCCTTTATTAGATCCTCATTCATCTCTCATCCATTAAGCATGAGAGTCTACAGAGACTCCCATGAGAACATAGATTGCTGCCATACGTAAAGTTGATTCCAATCTGCATTAGTAGAAAATACTTCCTCATCTGGTGGCTCCTTCTGTCAATGAAATCATAGGCACAATCCCTATCAGATCCTTATCAGAAACTTGTAAAGAGCTTTTCCAATCAACAATTTTTCTTCTTAGTCTGGTTTTTATTGATTTCATTCTTAGAAAGCCTTTGTAATTTTATATAAACAAAATTGTTCATTTTGCCTTTTGTGGTCCCTTTTATCCATTATTTGGTTTTGACTTTTAGTCCCAAATCAACCTGCCTTCCGTTTTCTTCTAGGATTTCATGTTTTGATAATTTATATTAAGATCACATCAATTTGAAGGTTATTTTATAGTAAGTTGCTTATCTACACCTAATTTTTGCCTGATCACTTTCCAGTTTCCCAATAGTGCTAAACCTAAATAGTGCTTGCTGAGCAAGGTATCCTTCCTCCTCTCCCACTCCTAGGACTATTTGTTAAAATATATACTTGTCAATAAAACTCACATGTAACATAAGGCCAGGAGAAAATAGACCACAAGTTAATTGGAAATTAAATAATCTAATCCTGAAGAATGAATGGGTGAAAGAGCAAATCATAGACACAATCGATAATTTCATCCAGGAGAATGACAATAATGAGACAACATACCAAAATTTGTGGGACACAGCTAAAGCGGTTATAAGGGGTAATTTTATATCTCTAGATGCTTACTTGCATAAAACAGAGAAAGAGAAGATCAATGAACTGGGCTTACAATTTTAAAAGCTAGAAAAACACCAAATTAAAAACCCTCAATTAAATACCAAAGTGGAAATTTTGAAAATCAAAGGGGAGATCAATAAAATTGAAAATAAGAAAACTATCGAATTAATAAATAAAACTAAGAGTAGGTTTTATGAAAAAAGCAACAAAATAGATAAGCCTTTAGTTAATTTGATTAGAAAAAGGAAAGAGGAAAATCAAATTGTTGGTCTCAAAAATGATGAGGGAGAACTTTCCTCCAATGAAGAGGAAATTAGAGTAATAATTAGGAGTTTCTTTGCCCAACTTTATGCCAATAAATTTGATAATGTAAATGAAATGGAGGAATATTTACAAAAATACAGATTGCCTAGGTTAACAGAAGAGGAAATAAATTATTTAAATAGCCCCATTTTGGAAAAAGAAATAGAACAAGCTATTAATCAACTCCCTAAGAAAAAATCTCCAGGGCCAGATGGATTTACATGTGAATTTTACCAAATATTCAAAGAACAATTAATCCCAATACTATATAAACTATTTCAAAAAATAGGGAAAGAAGGTGTACTACCAAATTCCTTCTATGATACAGATATGGTGCTGATAGCTAAACCAGGTAGGGAGAAAACTGAGAAAGAAAACTATAGACCCATTTTCCTAATGAATATTGATGCAAAAATTTTAAATAATATTTTAGCAACGAGATTACAGAAAGTTATCCCCAGGATAATACACCATGACCAAGTAGGATTTATACCAGGAATGCAGGGCTGGTTCAATATTAGGAAAACTATTAGCATAATCAATTATATTAATAACCAAATTAACAAAAACCATATGATTATCTCAATAGATGCAGAAAAAGCCTTTGATAAAATCCAACACCCATTCCTATTAAAAACACTGGAGAGTATAGGAATAAATGGGCTTTTCCTTAAAATGATTAGTGGTATCTACTTAAAACCTTCAGCAAGCATCATATGTAATGGAGTCAAACTAGAACCATTCCCAATAAGATCAGGAGTGAAACAAGGCTGCCCACTGTCACCATTATTATTTAATATTGTCTTAGAAATGTTAGCTTTGGCAGTAAGAGAAGAAAAAGAGATTAAAGGAATTAGAGTAGGTAATGAGGAAACCAAATTATCACTCTTTGCAGATGACATGATGATATACGTAGAGAGCCCTAAAGACTCAACTAAAAAACTACTAGAAACAATTCACAACTTTAGCAAAGTTGCAGGATACAAAATAAATCCACATAAATCATCAGCATTTTTATATATTACCAATAAAGTTCAGCAGCAAAAGATACAAAAAGAAATTCCATTCAAAATAACTGTTGATAGTATAAAATATTTGGGAATTTATCTACCAAGGGAAAGTCAGGAACTATATGAACTAAACTACAAAACACTTTCCACACAAATAAAATCAGACCTAGTCAATTGGAAAAACTTAAAATGCTCATGGGTAGGCTGAGTGAATATAATAAAAATGACAATACTACCCAAACTAATTTACTTATTTAGTGCCATAACAATCAAACTCCCAAGAAATTATCTTACAGATCTAGAAAAAATAGTAGCAAAGTTCATTTGGAAGAACAAAAGGTCAAGAATTTCAAGGGGATTAATGAAAAAAAAGGCTGATGATGGTGGACTTGCTGTACCAGATCTAAAACTATATTACAAAGCAGCAGTCATCAAAACCATTTGGTACTGGCTAAGAAATAGAGTAGTCGATCAGTGAAATAGGATAGAATCACAAGACAAACTAGACAATAACTATAGCAATTTAGTCTTTGATAAACCCAAAGACCCCAGCTTTTTGGGATAAATACTCACTATTTGGCAAAAACTGCTGGAAAAATTGGAAACTAGTGTGGAAGAAATTAAGGCTTGACCCACACCTAACACCACATACCAAGATAAGATCTAAATGGGTTCATGATCTGGATATAAAGAGTGATACTATAAGTAAATTAGAGGAACGTAATATAGTTTACCTCTCAGACCTATGGAGATGGAATAAATTTATGTCCAAAGAAGAACTGGAACTCTTAATTGAAAACCAGATAGATAATTTTGACTATATTAAGTTAAAAAGTTTTTGTACAAACAAAACCAATGCAGACAAGATTAGGAGGGAAGCAATAAATTGGGAAATCATCTTTATATTTAAGGTTTCTGATAAAGGTCTCATCTCTAAAATATATAGAGAATTGTCTCCTATTTATAAGAATTCAAGCCATTCTCCAGTCGATAAATGGTCAAAGGATATGAACAGACAATTTTCAGAGGATGAAATTAAAACCATTTCTAGTCATATGAAAAGGTGCTCCAAATCACTATTGATCAGAGAAATGCAAATCAAGACAACCTTGAGGTACCACTACACACCTGTCAGATTGGCTAAAATGACAGGAAAAGTTAATGATGAATGTTGGAGGGGATGTGGGAGGGCTGGGACACTGATGCATTGTTGGTGCAGCTGTGAACGGATACAGCCATTCTGGAGAGCAATTTGGAGCTATGCTCAAAAAGTTATCAAACTGTGCATACCCTTTGACCCAGCAGCATTTCTATTGGGCTTATATCCCAAAGAAATCATAAAGGAAGGAAAGGGCTGCCACAAACATT
>JAJPUD010004212.1:158887-172855 GCA_023553655.1 Myrmecobius fasciatus
TACCACTTCACACCTGTCAGATTGGCTAAAATGACAGGAAAAGTTAATGATGAATGTTGGAGGGGTTGTGGGAGGGCTGGGACACTGATGCATTGTTGGTGGAGCTGTGAACGGATACAGCCATTCTGGAGAACAATTTGGAGCTATGCTCAAAAAGTTATCAAACTGTGCATACCCTTTGACCCAGCAGCATTTCTATTGGGCTTATATCCCAAAGAAATCATAAAGGAAGGAAAGGGCCCCACATGTGCAAGAATGTTTGTGGCAGCCCTTTTTGTAGTGGCTAGAAACTGGAAATTGAATAGATGCCCTTCAATTGGAGAATGGCTGAATAAATTATGGTATATGAATATTATGGAATATTATTGTTCTGTAAGAAACGACCAGCAGGACGATTTCAGAGAGGCCTGGAGAGACTTGCATGAACTGATGCTGAGTGAAATGAGCAGAACCAGGAGATCATTATACACGGCAACAACAGTACTATATGACAATCAATTCTGATGGACATGGCTCCCTTCAACAATGAAATGTTTCAAACCACCTCCAATTGTTCACTGAAGAAAGCCATATACACCCAGAGAGAGGGATGTGAAATGTGGACCACAACATAACATTCTCATACTCCTTGATTGATGTTTGCTTACATTGCGTTTCCTTTATCTGATATATCTTTTGTGTAGATAAGATTTTTCTTGCACAAAAATGATGTTTGGAAATATGTATACATATATTCGATTTGCCAATATTTTAACATAATTAACATGTAGTGGATATCCTGCTATCTAGGGGAGGGGTGGGGAGCTGGGGGGGGGGAAATTTGTAACAGAAAGCTATGTAAGGGTTAGTGTTAAGAATTACCCACACATGTTATGCAAATAAAATTTAAAAAAATAAAACAAAAAATATATATACTTGTATTCATTCTTGTAACTAAATATATGAATATAAACCTGCAAATATATTTTCATGAGCTTTTATAATTCAGTAAGAGTGCTGCCCATATGTGTGATTTTTTTTTCTTTTGCTAAGCAATGCAAATGTGAGCAATACGGCAGACATCTGGGACTTTCAGTTATTGTGGCTGCGTAGGACATCACACAGACCAACTCTCCCTCTTTTATTCCAACAATGATCTAAAAAGAGCTAGCAATATCCCTTTCTCCTCCCACTCTCAACAAGAGGAAAGAATTAAAAATTCCTAGGCTTACCTTGGCCTTGGTTTGTCTTGCTTATAATTATTTCTTAGGTTTATTGAATGTTGGGCTTCTCTTCTTGGTTACTTTTGGGTCTTACTTATCTCATCTATTCTCCTAAAAAAAACTTTTCCATTTTTTTGACCTATGAACAAATAGTTTTGATGATTATCTCTTCATAATATAGACATACATGACTCTTATTTCTCTTTTATTCCTTGCATTCTACGGGGAAAAAGGATAGGTAAGCATGCACATAGCATCTACTATGTACTTTACAAATATTATATCATTTGATCTTCACAATAACCCTGCAAGGAAGGTACTTCCATTCTTCAATGAAATAAAAAGTAAGGTTAATGTGCCCCAAAGGCTATCAAACTGTGCTAAAATAACAAGAAAAGATAATGATAAATGTTGGGGGGGATGTGGGAAAACTGGGACACTGATGCATTGTTGGTAGAGCAGTGAATTGATCCAACCATTCTGGAGAACAATTTGGAACTAGGCTCAAAAAGTTATCAAACTGTGTGTATCCTTTGACCCAGCAGTGTTTCTATTGGGCTTATATCCTAAAGGGATCTTAAAAGAAGGAAAGGGACCTACATGTGCAAGAATGTTTGTGAAAACTGAGTGGATGCCCATCAATTGGAGAATGGCTGAACAAATTATGGTATATGAATGTTATGGAATATTATTGCTCTGTAAGAAACGACCAGCAGGATGATTTCAGAGAGGCCTGGAGAGACTTGCATGAACTGATGCTGAGTGAGATGAGCAGAACCAGGAGATCATTATACACGGCAACAACAATACTATATGATGATCAATTCTGATGGACATGCCTCTTTTCCACAGGGAGGTGATTCAGGTCAGTTCCAATGGTCTTGTGATGTAGAGAGCCATCTGCACTTATAGAGAGAACTGTGGGAACTGAGTGTGGATCATAAGATAATATTTTCACTTTTTTGTTGTTATTTGCTTGCATTTTGTTTTCTTTCTCACTTTTTTCCTTTTTTGATCTGATTTTTCTTGTGAAGCATGATAATTGTGGAAATATGTATAGAAGAATTGCACGTTTAATATATATATATTTGATTACTTGCTGTCTAGGGGCAGGGGGCAGGGAGAAGGAAAGCAAAAAATTTGGAACATAAGTTTTCAATAGTAAATGTTGAAAACTATCTATGAATATATTCTGAAAATAAAAAAATTATTAAAAAAGTAAGTTTAAATTATTTGCTCAAGGGCATACAGCTATTAAGTGTCTGAAACTTAATTTGAACTCAGATCTTCCTATCTCCAGGCTTATGGCTCTACCCACTGCACTATAAACCAGGTAAGCCAGGCTTGCTGAAGCAGCAAGACAGCTTTGAGAGAAGACAGCTTGTGCCAGGCAAGTCAAGCTACCATAGCGATCTGGATCACTTCCTCTCCTCAAGCCCCACTGGGAATAGCCCAGGTCAACTTAGAAGTATAATAAGGCCCTTCAGATTTCTAATCTAGCTTTCAGACTGGGCCCTATCAGTGAAAGTAGAAGAGGCCCACTTTCCTTGCCACCATGATCACTGACCAGTGGTTATTTATTCCCTGGCAGGCATACCCAAGAGCCCTGCTTTCAGAGAAGGTCCTGGAATCACCAATTCTAAACCCCTGTGGAGATGCACTGGGACAAGTCCTTCTGTAGGAGACTCAGTCACAGCTACTGAAGACTCAGAAAAGAAAATTAATATTATCAAAGTTCCTAATGTAGCCAAATGTTGTTTGTCCTTCATTCTTGAAGAGAACCATGACATAAGAGAGATGAATATAGTTCAACAGGAAAAAACAAAACAAAACAAAATCCTGACATGATTTTATTGGTGAAAGTGACATTAAAGAAAAGGCATTTCCATCTATTTTGCTACCGTAACCCTTAGGATTCTGGAATCTTTCTGCCAAATTTGCTAAAACCTTATATATTGTCTCCATATAGTGAATCCACTAAGTGAAAATTCGAGAGGGAGGCTCAAAACCCCTGAGTCTTCCTTTCAGAGTAATACTCACCGGAAATAACTTTGATTATCAAATAGCCACCAATTCTCCCAAAAGTCTTCTTGCAAGAATTAGCATAAATCGGCACTAATCCTTAGGTGCAAGCTCCTTTTTCCTTTCCTTCCTTTCTTCCCCCACCACCTCAATGCCAGGACTTGCTAGAACCAGATGAGAATCCTATAAAAACCTATCAGACTACGGGTTGGGGATCCAGAGCCTTAGCAGGATGAACCTGGCCTGTTTCCCTGACTTTCTTTCACATTATAAAATCTGTTAGAGGGGCAGCTAGGTGGCGCAGTGGATAGAGCACCAGCCCTGAAGTCAGGAGAACCTGAGTTCAAATTTAGTCTCAGACACTTAACACTTCCTAGCTGTGTGACCCTGGGCAAGTCATTTAACCCCAATTGCCTCAGGGGAAAAAATTGTTAGAAATACACTCTTGACACTGAAAAATCAGATACCAAGAAAATGTTATTAAGGAAGAATCTTAAGGAATCACCTTAATATTTTTGGTCACAGAGGGGCTCTGCTCCTCTTCAGGAAGAGGGAGCTCTGAGTACAGAAGTAAGAGAGGTTTTATACTTGTTAGTTTGGCTTAGTCCTTCCCTTCAGAGACTGGATTGGTTCTTTCCCTTCTGGGTTACAATCTTTCTGATACACCCACTGTATGTTTCCCCCTATATGTGTGTATGTATATATATATATATATGATGAGGGATGTATATATATATATATATATACATCCCTCATCATACATCCCATGTTCAGAAATGATGGAAAACTCCTCCTATGGAGTATGTCCTTTAATAGTCAACTAGCCTATTAAGCAGGTGATATATAGTGATTTGGTCGTCAGACCATTGACCTCAATTAGTTTGGGCTGGATCAGCTATTATCTTAAGTTTGTGATTTTCTCAAAACCACAAGACTTTCTGATTGGCTGAATCCATCTGTGCCTTCCTAACTCTCCCAATTCCTTGTTTGCTTAAGGCTTCTATTGATCACTTATTTGTCTGTGGAATTTTAATTTTCCTTAAGCTCTCACATTCTGAAAACCTTTTGGTCAGTAGTACTCACTTTCCTACGCTACCTCAAAATTTGCAACACTCTGTGGAAACCCAACTTTTCAGTATTTTTCACAGGAGGATGAATGTTTCTGACTCCAGGCCCTGTGGCATCTACCTGCCCAGTGCAAAAGAGTTCTAACTATCAAAATCCAAAGAACTATAGAGGAGACAAGATAATAAAGCAAGCCAGTTTTTTGAGGGAACATATTGTGAGAAATACTGAAAAGTTGGGTTTCCACAAAGTGTTGCAAGCTTCAAGGCAGTGTGGGAGAATGGGTACCACTGACCAAGAGGTTTTCAGAATGTGAAAGGTTAAGGAAAATTAAAATTTCACAGAACAATTAAGTTTCAATCTACAAAAAGCCTTGAGCAAATGAGGAATTGAGGAGCTAGGAAGGCACAGGTTTTGAGAAAACCAAAGCTTAAGATAATAGCTGATCCAACAGCCATTCTGGAGAACAATTTGGAGCGATGCTCAAAAAGTTATCAAACTGTGCATACCCTTTGACCCAGCAGCATTTCTATTGGGCTTATATCCCAAAGAAATCATAAAGGAAGGAAAAGGCCCCACATGTGCAAGAATGTTTGTGGCAGCCCTTTTTGTAGTGGCTAGAAACTGGAAATTGAATAGATGTCCTTCAATTGGAGAATGGCTGAATAAATTATGGTATATGAATATTATGGAATATTATTGCTCTGTAAGAAATGACCAGCAAGATGATTTCAGAGAGGCCTGGAGAGACTTACATGAACTGATGCTGAGTGAAATGAGCAGAACCAGGAGATCATTATACACGGCAACAACAGTACTATATGACGATCAATTCTGATGGACATGGCTCTCTTCAACAATGAAATGTTTCAAACCTCCTCCAACTGTTCACTGAAGAAAGCCATATACACCCAGAGAGAGGGATGCGAAATGTGGACCACAACATAACATTCTCATACTCCTTGATTGATGTTTGCTTACATTGTGTTTCCTTTATCTGATATATCGTTTGTGTAGACAAGATTTTTCTTGCACAACAATGACAAGTTTGGAAATATGTATACATATATTCGATTTGCCAATATTTTAACATAATTAACATGTAGTGGATATCCTGCCATCTAGGGGAGGGGTGGGGAGTTGGGGGAAAAATTTGTAACGGAAAGCTATGTAAGGGTTATTGTTGAAGAATTACCCACACATATGTTATGCAAATAAAATAAAAAAAATAAAATTAAAAAAAACTTAAAAAAAAAGATAATAGCTGATCCAGCTCAAATTAGTGGGGTCAATGACTTGACTTGACCAAACCACTATTGCACCTGCTTAATAGGCTAATTGAATATTAAACAACACACTCTATAGGAACAGTTTTCCACCATTTTTGAACATGGGATGCATGATGAGGGAGGGGGAGAGGTTTATACAAATTTAGGGGGAAACATAACAGTGGGCATATCAGAAAGATTGTAGCCCAGAAAGGAATGGACCAATCCAAGAGGGGCTGTGCTGCCGAGATAATAAGTATAAGGCTTCTCTTGCTTCTGTGCTCAGGGCTCCCTCTTCCCAAAGAGGAGCAGAGTTCATTTCTGGCCAGAAATGTGATGATGATTCCTTAAGATTCTTCTTTAATAAATTTTCCTTGATATCTGATTTTCAGAATCAAGTGTGTTTCTAAAACTCCTGAGTTCAAATCTGAACTCAGTCACTGACTAGATGTAGGACCCCAGGTATATCACTTAATCCTGTTTGCCTCAGTGTGCTCATCTGTAAAATGAGCTGGAGAAGAAAATGATAAATCATTTCCAAGAAAATCTCAAATAGAATCACAAAGAGTTCAACATGAATTTAGGTGAAAGGTGGTCAGACAGGATTGACTGGGTAAACGAAGCATTACATTAGGCCTGAAAAGACACCTTTGGTTAAATAGGTTTTCCCCTAGGATCAGACTAGCAGATCTGCTTTCAAAATAAGCTTCTCTTCTTACATTCCAAAGCCACTTAGCCTCTCTCTGAAATATATCTGTAAAATGATACAAGTGTGAATTTTCTAGCTTTCACCTTAAGTTTTCAGTTGTTTAAAATAATCCTTTTGAAGGACTGATTTGATATAATCTTTCTACCCTCCAAGATAATCAGTTTAAGGAATAATTTTTCTATCACCTCTCCAACATTTGAAGATAACTACATAAATGAAATTGCTGATAAGAACTGGAAGGGAATATTTGTTAAATTTGCTATTGCTAAATTAGATATGATAAATTCTTCCCCTATGCTGTACTGGGTCTCAAGAAACTTACATTTTAAAGGTGGGAGGCAGCACATATATATAAATGAGCTTTAATGCTATTAGGTTCAGGGTGAAAGTACTGGTTAGCCTGTGCAGGGGCAAGCAAGAAGAAGTTTGATTTCCTGAATCAGGAGATGACCAGGGTTAGAAATGAAGATATCTCCTATTATTTTCTCAAATGCAGATTTTGGAAAGAACTGACCAATCAGAAGAGAGAGCCATAGTATAGAAGTGGAGATATCTCCAGAATGAGAAAACCACTGAAACAGAAGGTGCAAAAAAGGCTCAGAGAATTGGCACCTGAGCCAGATTGGAATTTTAATAGTTCAATAATAGCCCCATGCAAGGGGCAGCTAGATAGCACAGTGGATAGAGCACCAACCCTGAAGTCAGGAGGACCTGAGTTCAAATATGGTCTCAGATACTTAACAAGTCCTAGCTATGTGACCCTGGGGAAGTCACTTAACCCCCATTGCCTTAGCAAAAAAAAATTAATAATAATAGTCCCATGCATGTGCAAATTCTTTCATTTAAATGACTAGGGAAGGGATGGACTTCTGACTTCATCTGTGGTTTCCTTTGCTGATGAAAAGTCAGCATCTTCTCTGTAACTTGTCATCTGAGAAAGTGGCCTAAAAGAACTGAGAGTTTGTGACCTACTTGACTCATATATATCTGAATAGGCCTTCGACTCAGGTTTTCATCTCTTTCACTGTACTACCTCTTTTTTACTTTTGCTAAGAAATGGAAGAGCAAACAATATTCTTTTTCCTCACAATCCCAGCATGATAAAAGAGCTAAAAACCTCTGTATTTGCCTGGTTTGTCTTATTAATAATATTTCTTGCTTTTTAAAATCCTATATACCCAAAGCAGAGAGATAAAGACTCTTGCTTAACATCTGTATTTATTAGTAATTAGTAAGAGCTGATGAGATTCTTTGCAGTTTGAACTGATGAATTTCTTGTACATATGTAAGTTCTATTTTAATTTGTGTGATTTTAATCAGAGGGGAAAAATTGTTTTTAGAAAGAAATATATACAGATATATGTATTTTATCAATCATTAAATATTTATTAAGCACCTATCATGTGCCAGGTACTGTTGTTCAATTTTTTGTAGTCATGTTTGATTTCATGACCCCATTTGGGGTTTTCTTGGCAAATATACTGGAGTGGTTTGGCATTTCCTTCTCCAGATCATTTTACAGATGAGGAAACTGAGGCAAACAGGATTAGATGTCTTGCCCAGGGTCACACAACTAGTAAATGTCTAAGGCCAGATTTGAACTCAGGAAAATGTGGCTTCCTGGCTCTAAGCTTGGCATTCTATCCACTATTCCACCTGACCAGGCATTGTTAGAGATTCAAAAAGAGGCAAAAGATAGTTCTTTCCCCTAACAAACTCGTTATAACATGGAATTGGAACTATTTATTAATGAATGACTTTAGGCAAAAATTTATATGAGCTCCATATGTTTACCCACTGCTTTCTGACCCACTAATCCTTAGGGGAGAGTTTTGAGAGGATATATCCAGCCCCAGATAACAGTGGCAAGATCAAGGCTAGAGTTTCTGCCGAAACCATGACAGAAGCAGACACCTGTATAACTTTCATTCTTGAACCCCTTATTTTGTGTGAAGAAGATAATTCATTTTTACTTCCCAAGCAGCACATTCTCAGAATCTAGCCTTCCAGCCAAAGAAAGAAGATTTCTTGGAGAACTCTAGACTTGGTGGTTACCATGTAAGCAATTCCATATTTAAGAAATCAGGAACCTGGCTTTATTGGGACTTTCTGGTCATACATGCATCTTGGAGGAGGAAGATGGCACCCCCAAAAGTGGCAGGAGGAGCATTAAACAAGACTTGTGTACAAGGAAGTAAAACATCCACTTCTTCCACCCAATGAATTCCAGTATTCATATAGTACAGGTCTGGTGGAAAGGGTATTATTGCCTCAGCAGCAGCCTAAAAGTGTATTTTTTTTTTTTTGTGGAGAAAATCCAAAGTACAGATACTATGGTGATTGCTTGGGATTTGGGGAAAACACTATAGATCCACCAGAATGTCAAAGAAAGGTAAATTACAGGGTCTCTGCCCTCAAGAAATTCACATTCTAATGGAGAGATACCAACAGAAGAAACATACAATTATGCCAGCAGGATATACTGAGGATATTGTCAGCAGTAAGCAGCCAAACTTAGTGTAATAGAAAGAACCTTAGGTTTGGAACCAGAGTACTTGGGTTTTAGTTGTTGCTCTTCTCCTCAATTACCTATCTGTCCTTGGACAAGCCAAAGGCTCAGAGGCTAAATGAATTCTGGATTTTAATGATAGTTCCAATCTTTAAAAAGCAGAGGAAGCAATGAGAGAAACTACTATGCTGGAGCCTAATCCTGACCAGTTAGTAAGAATGGATTCCTGATGTATAAGTTATAGGAATCTTGGGGGTTAAGAGATCAAAAATAGGTTCTTTCATAAGTCCATTCATAATGCAAGGCCCTATCTTATTTGTGCATGAATATTCTTTTCTTATTTTTTTGACTGACTATCCATATCCTGCAGGTTCAAAGTATAATAGTTACTTATTGGTTCACTTCCACAGGTGGTCAGCATAGAAATTTGGATCTATTTTTTTTCAACCCAGACCAGTTTGTCTGACCTTAGGCAGCCTGGTGGCACTTGCTAGTTCCAGACTTGTAATCTGCTTAGCTGACTACAGCTCAGCCAAACTCAAGCAATCCACCATGTTCTGCCTCCTCAACAAGGTGATACAGGAATTGAATACCATGTTTAGACATGCATGAGTTTTCCATGCATGGAACATAGTTGGAACTGGAACTAAATTCTAAAGAAAGCCAAAGCTTCTAAGAGAGGTAAAGCAAAGGCATATTGGTGGGAAAATGGAACATCCTGTACAGGGAACCTCAAGTAGGCCAATTTGGCTAAAACATTGTTCCCTTAGCAGAAAGTGATCTTTCTCTCCATTTTTCATAGCACTTCTCATGAATTTTTCCCTTACAATTATCTTACGCATATTTGTATTATAGTTATTAATGTCCCTGTCTTGCTTGTTCTATCAAATTGTAAGTTCTTCAAGGAGAGTGTAGATATGATTTAGTCTGTATACTCAATCCAGGTGCATAATAAATGTTTGGATTGAATTGAATTGCCCAAGGTTAAAAAGAACCAAAATTCCTTCTTCCTAATCCAGTTCCTTTGCTGCTAAACTCCTTCCTCTTACATCAAATTCTGTTCCATAGCAAATCATTTTATAGTGAATGAGCTGCCACAATCTGCTCTCAGGAAAGCATCATAAATTAGTCATTTATACCTTAGTGTAAATGAGTATTTCACCAACATATCTGCATTTTCTTTCCCCAGGCTAAAATGAGTCTGATATGTGTTGTACTCATTATTGGATATTTTTCTCTCTGGACCTTGACTTCCTTGCCTTTAAAGTGAGGGAGTTGAGCTGATGTTAAGATCCTTTCTAACTAGAGCATTCTGAATCTTTGACTTTATATAGAAGCAGTTAGTTGGAACAACAGTTCTAGAATGCTGGGTCTGGAGTCAGGCAAAAGTACATTCAAATTCAGGCTCAGACACTTACTAGCAATGTGACTGGTCAAGTTGTGTAACCTTGGTCTGCCTCGGTTTCCTCAATTATAAAATGGGGATAATAATAATTGTTGTTTGTCCTTTATCTCAAAGAGGATCAATGACATTTTGGGGGAATGTCTTGCATTACATGTTAATTGGATTTAAGTGAATCAGAGTTGCACAGAGTCATCAGCTTCATTCTTACTTCCAGTCATCAAATGTCAGGGTCAAAAGTCAGGATAACTGATGATGACTCAGGATGCAGTGGATGGCTTTGGTATCTTCAGCATCTGACCAAGCTCAAAGTGCTCCACAGTGCCGGCTTCAATCACCTTTGTGGCCCTTGGAACTAACTGGTCCCATCTGCCCTCCACCAACGGAAGAAATCTTCATGTGCTTGAGGTAGATGGAATAATCATAACACATCTCACAGGATTGTTGTAAGGATTAAATGAGATTCTTATTGAGTGCTTAGCAGAGTGTCTGGCACATAGTAGGTGCTATAAAGATGCTTATATCCTTCCTGTATATTATTGATATCAATCAATGTACAAGTAATTTATCCCTGATCTTCTATGTGCTTTCTCTCTCATATTTATGGGTCATTTGAATATACACAGAGAGCAAGTTCTTTTTTCTCCTTCTTACCTTTGTTGTCACCTTCTTACCTTATTTAGAGATTCCTTTAAAGTTAAGAAGACAATCTGCTATAGTGTGCTCAACTTGACATAAACTCTAGTTGCCTTTTTGAGATCTTAAGGTGGATGTCCTATAGATATCTCAAACTCAGATTATCTTCTTCCCAGACTCTGCCCTCTTCCCAGTTTTCCTATTGCTATTGTGTACAGCACTATCCTTCCAGTCACCCAGACTCATCATGTTGATTCCATCCTCTACTTCTCATCTCATCCACCCTACATAGACAATCTTGTTTTTTAGTTCCACACTTGATTTTCCATACTTTTATGCTGCCTCATTAGCAGCCTTCTCATCCTGAAGATGCTTTCATTTGAGGAGATGTCTTCTCTGGTTGGTGAATTCTTCCCAAAATAATTATTTTATGACGTGCCCAGGTTAGCTATACTTTCTTTTCACCTGGCCCCATTCCTGCCTCTGCTCAAATAACCTTCTCTCCTGTCCCCTTCACCCAATTAGAATGTAAGCTCTTAGAAGGCAAGACATTTTTTTGATTGATTTATATTTGCAGTACTTAGCACAATGACTGGCAAATAGTTAAGTGATTAATAAATTATCTACTATATATATGTGTGTATATATATACATATATATATATATATATATACTTGTGTCTAATGGTGAACATCTCTAGAGCAGGGAAGAAGAGGGAAAAGGGTAAAAAAGAAATTTACATGATAACTTTATTACATATTTAAAGGTCAAATTGTATATAATAGATTTTCAGTTTTATGTAAATTCATCTTTTTCATTATACTGTTATGGAAATGATTGTTTTACTCCATGAATTAAAAATAAAATGAATATTTTTTTTAAAAATAAAGTTTCTACCTGTCTATTTTGTCATTTCTACTTTCACAGCACTTCTTGTGCACACTCTCTTCTCTCCACACACACAACCATCATCCTAGTTCAAGCCATCATTATCTGTCTTTTGGACTATTGAAAGTAGTTTCTGATTGCTGTATATGTCTTTCTCAGATCTCTCTCCACTCCAATCCATCCTTCACTCTGTTACCAAAGTGATTTTTCTATGGCATAGATCTAGCTATATCATTCTCTCTTCAGTTTATTAGAATAAACATCTCACTTACTTCCAGCATAAAATATAAACTGTTAACATTTAAAGCTCTTCACTACTTGGATCCTTCCTACTTTCCAGATAAACTAGGCTATTTGCTATTCTTCATACAAAACACTACAACTCTTTTTGCCCTATATTTACCCTGGTTGCTTCCCACATTTGCAATGATTTTTCTCCATACTTCCACCTCTTATTTGAAGAATAGGCACTATCTTACTTTTCTATGTGTATTCCAGCACTTAGCATTGTTCTTTGCACATATTAAGTGCTTAATTAATGTTTTATGTATTCCTTCATTCCTAGTATTTCTGACTTAAGGTCTGCTCAGATCCCACTTTCTAAAGAGTCCCTTTCCTAGTCTCCCCCAGCAACTAGTACCTTCCCCTCTGAGATCATCTTCCATTTACTCTCTATATACTTTTTATGTACCTGAATATTCACATGCTGTTACCCCACCAAAATGTAGGCTCCAGGAAGAAAGGGATTATTTTTTCCTATGTTCATATATCAAGGGCTCAACATAGTACCTGGTATATGGTAAGAATTTAATAAATGCTTGTTGCCCAAGTGTTAATTAGTTATGTCACTTAATTGCTCTGATCAGTAGTTTCTTCATGTTTACATTTGAGATCATAATACCTATCATGCAACCTCACAGGTTTTTGTGAGTAAAGCATTTTATTATTTTTAAAATACCATGGAAATGTGAGTCATCATCATGATCATCATTGCGATCAGTAACAGTATTCATATTATTTTCATTGTAAGTCATTTCCATTTGTTGTTTTTCAGTCAGTCTGGCCCCATCTGGGGTTTTCTTGGCAAAGACACTGGAGTGGTTTCCCATTTCCATTTCCATCTCATTTTACAAATGAGGAAACTGAGGCAAACAGTTATGGGACTTGCCCAGGGTCACATATAGAGTACTTGTCTGAGGCCAAATTTGAATTCAGGAAGATACATTTTCCTGACTCTTGGCCTGGCTCTCTGTGCACTATGGCACCACCTAGCTATCCCTTAAATAATTTCTATTGCTATATAACAAAAGGCATATTTCTATAGGAAGAATAAGTATGTATACGAATTATTATATATGAATTATTGTATAAAGGAAGTTGGAGAAGTCACTAGCCCCTGGAGGAAGAGGGTAGACCTTAGTTTATATTCACCAGCTCTTTCTATCTAATAGAGACTATACAAAATACAGCATACAATGAGCACCATGTAAATGCCAGCTATTATATATTATAACAATATATATTATATAATATAAATTAATTTTTTTAATTATGTTCTCTGTAGTCTGAGAACCTACCATGGTTCCTAGTAGGTAGTAAGTACTTAATAGATTCCTGTCAATTGTTTAATCAAAGATAATCCATGGTACTAATTGAAATCCTCTCTGGTTTGGAGATATGAAGGAAAGTGATTATAGTTAATAAGCCTCTATCTGAAAGTATCACACTGAAAATTGTAATAATGGACTAATTGTTGATCTAAAAAGATAAGTGAGAACTGAAACTGAAGTGGAGGAAGTTCCAAAATCTGAAAATATTTTTTCAATACAAAATCTGAGATAGGGTAAAGTCCATAGTTTAGTACCAGAAAAGTAATTAATAGCATGGAAAGCTTAGATAAAAGTTATCTCAAATTACTGCACTTAATCTTTGGAGACCTATGACTACACACACACACACATCCTTCTGTTTCTCTGAAGTCTCTTTAGCTGAAGAGCCATCACCTCCCTTGTTCTCCATGGCAACAGATAAATTGACATGACCATGGACAGACTAGAAGTAATAATAGAACTGAGTCTCATCAGAGCTATGACATTAACTTGCTGTGTGATCTTGAGTAAAATTGCTTCCTTTTCTAAATCTCAGTTTCCTCATTTGCCAAGTGCAGATAATAATACCTGTCCTAGTTACTATGAGATTATGAGGATTAAGAGATAGACTAAGTGTTTTGAAAATTGCCTTGTGAATGTTTGCAGCAAATCTTTTTG